>JAIFHY010000042.1:600000-903993 GCA_022264835.1 Melampsora americana | reverse complement strand
AATTGGTGTGCCCTTCTTGATTGGAAAAATGACCATACAGACAAGCTGTTGATTGATCAGAACAAACACATTATGTGTTCTCATTGGGAGTAGTGAGCCACCCCAGGATTATGGTCAGAATTCAATCAACAAAAACATCAAGATATGGTAGTAATTTATCAGGGATGAATAAAATATAATAACTCAACCTGTTATGTTGACTATCTGGGTGAGAAGGTGTTGATGATACATGTATGATCACAGTTTGATTGAAGTTTTTAGGCAAAAAACCTGAATCTCGAGGGATGAATGTATTGGAGAACATACATTGACAAAGGTCTAAGTACTGATGAAATTGGGGGTTGGGGTAGGATTGTACAAGAATCATGTATTATGATTCACCCCTGAATTGATAATACTTTCCCTATAGCTGCCATGAGTTCATTGTGGGTTTTTATTCCCAACTTGAGCATGGACTTGGATCCCTCCCATTCATCCCACCCCTTCCAAAGTAGCCAGAATATACTTGATGCAACTTTGCTACCTGTTCCTGGACTCAACTTCAAAAGGTAGCCCAATAGGGCCCCAGATAAGTCTTTGCATGCATCAAGGTTTGTGACCCACCGGAATTCCATGTCACATGCTCTTTCTAATGCATTTTCTCCCCAGTCTTGGAGGAGTTCTTTCAAGAACTGGAAGCCATTAATTAGCACTGCAGAATTTTGCTGAATCTGTGCAGTTTCAGGATAATAAAGGATCTGAATCATTCCTAAGAAACCAGGGAATATGTCTTTATGTACCCTTTTTAGTACTGAATGAAAATTCCCCTTCCAATTTGTAGGCAATTGAACCATTTTTTGTTCCATAAGATTGAAATGCTCTTTAATAAATTCAAGTGACAAACCTTCATTTGAAAGCTCCCACACAACTTTGTGTCCAACTCCTTTGCTCAGTGAAACTACTCTCTTACAATGATCCAATGTATGAGCATTCCCCCTGGACAATCCCACCCTTGAAGACTTCATCTGCTTGAATGATTCTATCTTTTGTGGTAAGCTTGAGCTTCCCAATTGCAATGTTGTGGAGATATGTGACGGCTCTACCTCCCACTTTGGGAACAAATTTTGCTTTTGCTAGTGAATAGTGAATTGCTTCAATAAAACCCTGAAGATTTTCTAATTTTACTTTATTTCTATATGTTGATGCTTTTATACCAAAATTGCAAAGAGACCAAAGGATACACATTGATACTCTTGAAGTTTTTCTTTAGATTTATTACATAACTCAAAGTTTGGATAGAAGTGTATATCCCCATACAATGTGCAGTGTCAATATCTAGATGAAGTGCTTCATTCCAGTTTGATTGCTTCCAGCCTTCCAGATATCCCAGCATAAAATTCCATCCATCAAGGGTTAATCCATCAAGATTTTCTGCACTTCCTGAATGGATCAAATGAAGACTTGCTAAAAAACCCATCATTAAATGTCTGTATGTCTTGAGAAATAGTCAAATTAATATCAACTGATCCCTTAGGGGCTCAGATACAGAGAAATTTGGTCTTGCATTTCTCTTCTAAGATTCTGAAACCAAGGATGAATTTTTTCACCCTCAAGATGGAGACCAGCCTGAATGGCTAACTCAAATCCTATTCTCCTCAATTGAGACACAATCTCCTGATGAGGTTGCAATCACATGCCAGCTGTCTCTTATCTTCAGAACTTTCTTGCTACTCAGCAAGACTGTCTCACCACTGTTAATGAAGGTATATCTCTGAAGCTTATCATTTTCTTTTGATTGACTCTGATACCTTCCCCTGGTGTCCCTTGAAGATGAAGGAATTGTATTTGAAACCCTTCTGGCTTGTATATTGTGTGCTTTTTTCATGAGTTGAAAGTATCTTACTGCTACCTTTGTTTAATCCAGAAAATTCTTCAGCTGCATCTTATCTTCATCAGTACTGAATAAATTTAAAGGAAGATTGAAGGCAAAAGCATCCCGCTTTTATCTGCATGAATTCTGATTCCTTGATTTGGAATAGAGTGGTTGTCAGGTCCACAAATTTTTGGTGCTTGGTAGACTTGTGGCCTGATTCACTACGATAGCCTTGGTAAGGGGGAGTATCTTCATTCAACAAGATTTTCCTCTTGCCCCTGGATCCTCCAATTCCCTCTAAATGATCAGAGTCCTGCAGCATTTTTACTTTCCTCTGTGGTCCAAGACTTGGTGTTGAATAAGAGTGGGAGATTGATGCAAGATCCTTCCTGTGCTAGAGCTCTGATTTGAAATCCAGAATCAAATTTGAACATTTTTTGACAATGGATCAAATTTGTCATTTGTCACAGTAGTTTTTGATCCCATATATTCATCCTTCAAAAAACAAATTGTTTTGGCAGTCAATGACATAAATATTATTGTGGTCAGGTGTAAATTTGGCATCTTCTTGATGAGATGGGAAAGGCAGTGAATAATCAAGCAAATTGTTCCACAAATGATCACCATTCAGATGATTAGCCCTTTCAAATAAGATTCCAAATTCAGACAGTACAAGTTTCAAGAACATTACAAACAATTCCATTTGTGGAGACTTGGAACAGTGTACCAGATTTTTTGATCATTCCCAGATAAACTTCAGCTGATACAATTTACAGGACCAATAAGAATACCAGACAATATTTCAAACTTTACAAAGCTAAATTATGGGTACATATGAATATCAAGTTACAGACAATAAAATCTGAAAATATTGTTTTCCCACTCATTCTCCAGACTTTTAATTTTGGAAATATTCTTATGATTTCCTTACATGGAGGCTCCAACACAGGATATCAGAAATGGATATATGAAGATGTAAATTGGGTTGTCAGTTCTTTATGATATTCTGTGACCAAGTATTATTGATACTGGTATTATTGTACTGCAGATTTCCTGCTCAATTCAATACAGTATACTCTAGATGCAAGAAATTTTCACATAGACATAATCTTGATATTTGTATAAGCTTTCTCTTGGTCAACATGTGCAATCCCCTGCATACACAGTGTTTGGATTATGCATCACACAATAGATAACATGCATCAAATTCAATACTGGCTCCAATTACAATGACAGGAAGCAACAAAACAAGATGCTTTACAGTGTCCGAGGCAAATGAAGGACACAAGATAAAATCAGTATGTATAATATTCAAATTGAATTCCCAAAGATTTGATATTTATGATTTGTTTGAATTGTAGAAAGAAACTTTAAATGTAAAGGATTTTTGTGTAAGTCAGTATATATTAGCCAAGTTCAAAGTTAAACCAGGTTTGCAAAAACCAGGTACACCCAGTCAACTTTTTTTTCTGGAAGCTGTCAAGAGCTGTCAATAAGTACACAAAGTTGCCACAAAAGACACAACTGGGTTACCAGGTTTTTGTGTCAACCGGGTTAGGTTTGAACATGGCAATTACACGAGGTCACACCACTAAGAATTATGATAGGTTATAAGGACAGAGACATATTTGGTAATTCAAAAATATACCCTTGAGCACAAACATAATGAACAAGAGACAATGAGTTTGTGCACAGAAACAAGTACTTCAGTACACAAGAAGTCCCACCTCCTATGATGAAGCAATGTTATTGTGAAAAATGATGAAGTAGGTTATCTCAAGTATCAAAATTTGATATAACTATAATTGTATCTGCAGTGGTAATAACTTTTCTATAGCTGCCATAAAGTCCTCTGATTTTTTTATGTTCAGCTTTGGAAAAGAATTGGATCCGTCCCATCTGTCCCACCCCTTCCAAAGTAACCAGAATATAGTTGAAGCCACTTCACTGCCTCTTCCAGGACTCAACTTCAACAGGTAGGCCAAAATTGCACTAGGTATATCATCATATAAATCAAGGGATTTGGCGCACTTGAATTTGACCTGGCATGCTCTTTCCAAAGTGTTTCCTGACCAATCTCTGAGTAGTTCCTGCAAAAATTGGAAGCCATTGATCACTGCAGGATTTTTCACATCATGAGGATTTTCAGTAGGATAAAGAAGCTGAAGCATCCCCAGGAAACCAGGGAAATGTCTAGCTGTAGCCTCCTCATTAGTGATTCATAATTCCCTTTCCAACTGGGAGGCAACTGGACCATTTTTTGTTTCATATGATTGCAATGATCTGTGATAAACTCAAGTAAAGCACCTTTGTTGGATAAATCGCACAGTATCTTTTCTCCTACTTCTTTACTTCTTGACACTACTGTTTTACAATGATACCTGTCAACAGAAGAATGTTTCTTGTATAGTCCTTTCTTTGAAAGATTACATTGATCAGCTGATTGTGTTATCTTGTTTGAACTTGAGTGGCCCAATTCTAAGATGGTAGAGACACCTGAAGGCTGTACCTCACAATTTGGGAGTAAATTTCTCTTTGCTAGTGTGTAGTCAATCTTTTTAACAAATTCTTGAAGGGTTGAGACTTTTACTTTGTTTCTATAGGTGGATACATTGAACCAGTTGTTGTAAATACTCCAAACAATGCCCATTGAGACCCTTGAATCGGGGGCCAGATTTATTAAATAGCTCAAAATTTGGAAAGGTGTGAATGTTCCCAAACATCTTGATGTATCAATCTCTTCAATCATTGCTTCATTCCAATTGAGTTGTTTCCAACATTCCAGAAACTCTAGTATGAAGTTCCATCCATCATGAGTCAATTCACCAAGCTCCTCTGGACTTCCTGAATGAATCATATGAAGACTTGCTAAGAATTGCATGGTTAGATGTCTATATACTTTTAAAATAGTCCAAGAAATTACAATTGAGTCCAGTTGCTGTTGAGGTCCATTTGAAAGCTTATGTTGCATGATCTCTTCAAGTTTTTGAAACCAAGGATGCATTACTCCACCTTTAGGATGCAAACCTGCATTGATAGCTATCTGCAATCCCTGGATCCTCAATTGATTCACAATGTCTTGGGTAAGTGCCGTCACATGCCAACTATCTCCTATCTTCTGGACTTTGCTGTTAGGAAGAAGGACTGTCTTTCCACTTTTCATGAAGGTGTATCTCTGAAAATGAATATCCTCATTTGGGTCATACTGGTATGCACTCCTTCTATCACTCAATGTTTTCAACTTGCCTGGCTGGGAAAATTGGGTTTTTTTTTCATCAGTCAAAAGTATCCTACTGGCCCATGGTTTTTCTATTGGTTTCTGTTGTTCAGTATCAAATGACTCTGAAGGAAACTTGAAAGCAAGAGGGTTCCAGCTCTCATCTGAATGAATTCTAATTCCTTGATTGGGTATAGTATCTTCAATTTGATCAATAAAATTTGGGTGCTTAGCTGACTCATCATATGATGCAGTGGGATAAACTCTGGAAGGTGGATCTAATACCATTGAGGCCAGTCTCTTCTTGCCCTTAAGTGCCTCAATTTGTAGTGGATGCACATAATTCCCCGGTGTATTTTCTTCAGTTTGTCTTCCAAGAGTTAAAGTTGTCAGCCAGTGCGGCTTTTTGGAATATCTGTCCTGAGTATTATCTCCAATCTGAACAGCACTATCAATATATATTTTGCTGGGTGAGTTGAATCTTTCAAATGAAGTAGTAGTACCAACTGCACTGGCTTCATCAATTGAGATACAAATTGTATGGATGGCAAAAGCCATCATAACTGTTGCAATGATTTGTTGGTTTAATTTCATGTTGAGGGGGTGGAGAATAGTAAATTAGATCACAGCAATTTCTCCCAAGGGATGTACCATTCAGAGTGTTGAGCACTTCATGTGGAGAATGTCAAATTCCAGACAACACAAGTTTCACCTAGTGTTGTAACTTTACATGTTTCACATCAAATTGCAAATTTCTGTAGAGCTTAGGAAGATTCAACAATATGAAAAATTGTACAGATGCTGGAAAGAGTGACAAAAATATGACAAAATGATTGTTGCATTTGCCTGCTCTTTTGCATGACTTTGCTTATTTTTCAAGAATTTGGTCTTGAAAATGTTATGAGGAAAAACAATGGCAACAATATCTGTCATTTCAGAAACTTGGGTTTTGTCAAAATTTACCAGAATTTGGGCAGAAAGCTTAAATACCCACAAATATGCCAGTTTTTAGCCAACTATATCTTTGTAGTTTTTGCAATCCATGTATCTGCTTTACAATGTTTTTTGAGTGCATTGGCTTCAGAACGTTTGTAGAGGTGCCAAAGTCATTTGAGTGATGATCAGAAACATCTCCTCCTGCTCCTGCTTGGTATTTGTGTTTTTGTGCCTCACCCACTTTCAAAGAAAAATAATCAATTCCTGCATGTCAATTGTGGAGCCCAGATGTTGCATCTGTGATGTAAAAAACACAGATTTGAGTATGAGTTAAAGTTCTTATTGGTCCTAGAGCATCCACTATTTTCTCTGTAAGTGGCCTTGGTACATTAATGTTTACTTTAGGCTACATTTGGTAACAGGTAAGAAATTTAAACTCCTCTTGACCCTTGGTCCATTGCCCCAGGGCAAAAGATTTTCTAAAAAAAACTCCATGATCAGTACATTTTGAAATTACATGTTTGGTTGAAAGTTCAACCAAACTACATTTATGAAATTCACTGATCTGTTGCCTGTATACCACAAGGCAGTAATTGACAGATTCAGATTGGCTGAGCAATCTACCTTCACTTTGTCCCAATTGAGCACCGCTTTGGTCTTGACCAATGATTCCTTTGAAGCCAAAGCAATTGCATTTGCCAGAGTCCCTGGCTTGACCTCACAAACCAGTTGTTCTTCTTGTTGGGCTTGATATTCATTGGCTTGTTGGAACCTGATGGCTCCTCAGATTCTGAGTCAATATTGTCAATGCCAATGAAGTTGTTAGTCATGCTGGACTTGAGGCCTTTCATTGGTAAGATTGAATTCGATTTGAGGAATTGATTAGTCAGCGAAGTGGGGGTGACCGTTGAGTCAGCTGGATTTGGCTCAAGGGTGGATTCCATGGTAGGAAGAGAGTAATGAGCCAAGATGATTGAAATATAGATCTTGGATAAGATCAAGAAAAGGGAATATGAATGAGAAGTACGGACCTGATTCCAAGTGTTTTGCTTCTTCAACTAAGACATCCAAATCCCGCACCTCCTCATTTGAATCTGGAACAAGTTGATGGCTATCATCAACTAGTATTTTCTATTTAGTCAAACCCTCCTGATCCACATCTTGGTTGTCTCTGTCATCAATGGTCTCATTGTTACCTATCTTGATGTGTACTCCTTTGGATTCCTTGCCCTTGACATGTACAGTAGAACTGGTACCTGTTTGTAAAGCCCCAGTAGATTTGCTCAAATGAAGCAAAGTGTCTATCTCATTGAAGAAATCATAGACTTTCCTTTGAAATTGTACTGCATCTTTATTTTTCTATACAAAGTCACAAAATTAGGTGAGCTGACAATTGATTGAGTTTGGATGAAGTAAGCACAAGAATTGGCTTACCTTTCCTATCTTATCCCACTATTTATTGGGCATGTTGATTGTCCCACCAACCCATCCTATTCCTGAGAGATCCTTGACTCTTCTCATTGACATATAAGTACCTTTTTGCTGAGTAGACAGCAGCAGAGAGACAACATTAATGACAATCAAAGAAAAATGAATAGAGAAATAGACAGATGACCTTACAGTAGAATATTGATTCTTGATTTGTTCCAATTACAATGATTCCTTTGGATACGCCAGATCATATTAATTGATGACATTCATGTACGCTGTGTGGTTCTAGGTGCTACCCAATGGGTTCCAGTGACGTTGAGGTGTGTTGAAGGCTTTTTAGATGAAATTTTGCTAAGTCAAAAAGGGAGTTTATTGGGAAATAAACTAATAAACTCCCTTTTTGTGTGTATGATAAACACCCGTTTAAACCCTGTTTTGGTTGGGGATAGATTTATCTTTTTGGCACTTGAAATGCTGTCAAACAATGTTTTTAAAATGATGTTCATTCTGCATTTTGAAGGAATTTATGAAGAAAGCAAAAAAATGCTACCAAACGTAGCCTTACCAAGGCCCTCTTTGGCTTTACAGGCCCAGGCTTCCAGTCTAAGAGTGTGGTGTATTAAATCCTCAACCTTAGTACATCATACGTGTTCTTAGAGCCCCATGCTGTTCCATATCATCTTAAGGAGAGTATTGCTTTTAATCAAATATCAGAGTTGATGTTCTCATCACTCTCCTTTTCATGATTTCATATTTTTAGGTAATGGAGAGACACGTCTCCCATTTGGTATCTTCTTCATGGAACACCATCTCAACGGCAAGTCTATCCTTATCCTTGAATCTAGACTTGCCTGGGGGGTTTTAAGCAAAACCCAAACGCTGGTAGTCCTGGACGTCACGTTGGGACTACCTAGGTCCAATAGTATACCCCTATTGGGGTTTTCTTTACTGTCTGGTCAAAAGCATACAAGTATAGTATAGATTATGAGATAGTAAGTGGACTCCCTTTTTGTGTGTATGATAAACACCCTTTTAAACCCTGTTTTGGTAGGGGATGGGTTTATCTTTTTGGAACTGTAAATGCTGTCAAACAATGTTCTTAGAATGATGTTCATTCTGCATTTTGAAGGAATTTATGAAAAAAAGCAAAAAGAAAATGCTACCAAACGTAGCCTTACCAAGGCCCAAGGCCACCAATTGTGTCAAAATTACACATTGGTAGCTGGTTTGTTACTCAAAACTTTGGCAATCTCCAGCAAATTTACTGATTCTCTTCAGACTTGGTATTTCCAAATTTACCAACTCTACCAAGCGCAATAAACTTGAACTCTTCCACATTTCAAAGTTTCACTACATTTCTCCAACTCATCTCTTCATTGAGATACACCTGTCAACCATTCCATCACACAAACCCTGCACAATGCTGATCTCCAAAGAATACCTCATCCTAATCCACATGATGGTGTCATATCACCAAAGAATATGGACGTGATTGACCAAGACAGGGTCCAAAAGAACACTGTCTATTTTTGAGTTTTACATTGGGACATCCTTAAATTTTGAGAAGGTTTTGAAGAAGGTCAAGAGGATTTGGAAAGGTTTGAGATTTACAGCTCTCTACCAAATGTACAATAGAGGTGATTTTTTTCTTGTTCAGTATCTACTATAATTTCTTGAGATAATTTGACAATAGTGAATAAATGTTTCACAGGCAATATATACTGTAAAGTTGCTGTAATTATATTACAAATATGGTGGATGCTCCCAGAAAGTCAATAAGGGGGCTCAGGTCAAGACTTTACAGTGTTTCCTTGAAAATTGGGGAAAGTTTTTTATGAAACCATGTTGTAAAGACTTTTCCCAATCCAAAAAAAGTACTGTAAAAATCTTGAGTTGAGCCCAGACAAAGTTTTCAACTTACTCAAATTCAGTGGTAAAATCAATTTTCTTTGGATACTTTTGCTTTTGTCAAGATTGGACACTTCACAGATCTTTTGCTGAGCAGCAAATTTATGCAAATTTGCTGCTCAAAAAAATTTGGGATGTCCTAAAACCTTTCCCAATCTCATAAAATTTTGTGTAAATTTTATGGAATTGGAAGTTTTTTACGCTCATAGCAGCAAGATTTTTTACTTGAGCCCCCCTAACAGAAACTGCTCAAAACTGTTTTTCAACCAGGGCTTGTCACTCCTTGGGAAATGGTTATTTGTTACAGGCAACCAACATCACAAAAAGCAGCTTGTAACATGCAGTCCATTTTGGAACCCAGTTTTTGACTGGTGGTCCACTGGTTGAGGATGTCAACAGTGGTGGCCCAGAAGAATCATTCTGATTTTGCCAGTATCTCATTCACTGGGGAGACATTGGGGCACATGATCCGGGTTTTGATGGTTTCTTTCAACGCTTCAACAACCCACAACCCCGGCGCAGAGCAGCGCAGACAATGCACTGCACCAATTATTGACCCTTTACCCCTGCAATGCGCTGCACATTTGGCGCAGTGGACCATAAAGTGTGGGCTAAAAAACATTACAAAAGTATAAGATAAAGCACAGTGACATATCCTTGGTCCAGAACATGAGATGAAGCAGGATTACAGACATGCTCTTTCTGAGTCAGACGTTATCAGGACCCCAAGCCAGCTGAGGAGGTGTTCGGGCAGTGGTAGGACCATATGTTCAGCAACCTTGTATGTACAAATCCTCTACTCTTGTCTGGGTTCATTTCCTCTGTTGTTCTTGACCAATTTTGATTCCTTCGGGGAGTTGCAAATTAGGTGTTCCGGGGATGTTGTCGGACCGAAAGGGTTTTGCAGCCATCGATTTAAAGTTTTCCTTCCATCTCTTCCATCACCTCGCCGGCTTTTCTTTCCGTCGTATGCTACAAACTTTACCAATTCCCTCGCTGCAAGTTTGCGTATGGTACCAATGTCTCGACTTCCGATTTGATACGCTCTGGTCTGGTTTGATCTTTTCGGTGAAGCACATATTCCAGCCATTTGCTCATAAGAGAAGCCAAGTGTGAGAATAGTTTAGATGGCGAGATGATGTGTGAACCTCGGTCACGCAGCGTCGCACGGCGGCGGTCTTGCGACGCCGTTCTGCAACCATTCGTCGGCCTCGAAGCAGAACTAAGCGTAAGAGAGACAGTTGGATATGCTGATCTCAACCTATTCCTACCATCAATCAGAATTGAGCTGGACGCCGAATTGACCTATCAACCCAGCATTTGGCTGTGGTCTGTGCCTGATCCAACACAAACTCTTCTGAGCAATTCACCCTGCAGCTGTCACGCGCCCCAGGCCGCCCTACTCGCATATAGATAGTAAGTTGAACAGTCAACCAGCCAATCTCAGCCAACTGCTTCCAGAGATTGACCATTTCATTCATCCAAACTCAATCTTTCATTCTCAACCTTTCACTTTCATCTTCATTTCTCACTCATTTCATTTTAATTGATCATCCTCACTTTAATTATCTTTTTGTTGCCAATTGATACCCAATTCACATTCAAAGCTCTCCACTACTACTACTACCATTACTGGTCATATCAATCCACATTAGAGATCAGAAGCCTCTCTAGGGTTTTAAAAATTCATCATCTTCACTTATATCATCTCAAGACTCCCTCAAAACACATTCAAATCTAAGATGACTGCTCGGGTTTGTAAAGCAGTCAACACTCTCGCTGTTGATGAGTCTTCGTTCTTCTCAAGTGCAACAACTGTTAACTGGGGTAAGCTCATTTCACTTTTTCATATCAACCATGTCAATTTAAATCCTGATCAATGCGTCTTTTCTTCAACAAAAGATTTTCATCGAATTGGCTGGGTAGTAGCTGGATCGATGGCTATCCTCGTACGTCATCTTCATCCAACCACACTCAATCACTTCTCAAACTGATCACACCTACCTACCAAATTGCCTCGACATTCTTCCCAGACTTTACTCATTTCATCCTTCAGCATCTTTATGCACTGCCGCTCATATCATGCACCACTTCAGCAACGTCAGATAATCGTCAGTCAATCCTCTGATCAGCTAAATCGCCATACTGCCTTGCGGTGATCTCACCATTGATTTCTTTTCCTACAACAGCGGATCCTACTCATGCCGCCTGTATACGGTTGGTCTCTTTCCTGACCAGATAGCTGCACATCGTCATTCTGTCACGCCCAACGATTGAAATTGACGCATACATCTTCTCAAACTCACTTACACAGCGATCATCTCGTTTTTCAGTTATCGATTCTTCAGGGCGTATACATATTACTCGTTAATCGAAACTGTAAATCCACACTCCTTCTCCATTCTATAACCTCATCCATACATCCCTTTTTCTTTACCGGGCATAGACACTGATGCCTTCTATACACGAACCTTGACCAATAGGTCTATGAGGCATTTGCAATCTGCGCGTTCATGTTCCTCTTAGTACAATACATCGGTCATTCAACCCCTCTGCAACGTCAAATTCTAGCCGAGCAGCCAAAGCGTTCAATACCTTTTCCATTTTGTTGTTGGCGGTATCGACCCTCAAAGGTATCTATGGGTTCCGATTTCCTTCCTTTGACTTGATCCTAAATTGATTGCTTTGTTTTATCTCATTCAGCCATATTTCTTGCATACTACCAAGTGGCTGGTCTTACAGTACTGTATCTTTCGGCCATTGATCAGCATCGTTGCTATCATTTGCCAAGCCTTTCACGTGTTATGCCCCAAGCAATACAGTGTTTTCTTTGCTCAAGCTTACTTGGAAGCGTACGTCACCTCTTTTACAATCCTTCAAACAGAAACAAAGACCTCTGACTTCCCTTGCGTTTTCCAGTTTTGATTTCATTGTATTTTCAATTGCGTTATATGGTCTGGTGAGTCTTTTTTTCTTCCTCATTATCCATCTTCCTCTGTTTCATCTTGAAATCTATAAAGTCTCATGAATATAACAAACAGCAACTGACCAGACCGTTTCGCACTTATTGAATATTCAACAGATTGTTTTTTACACAGTGACAAAAGACCATCTGAAAGGAAGATCTCCGTTGGCAAAGTTTTTAACGATCAAAGGTAAGGCCTCTTCATAGCTTCACTTCTTGTGATGAAGTAGCACAATGCTTATCTTGGCTTCGCCATCTCTTCGTCTAGGAATTGTGTTCTTTACATTTTATCAGGTCAGTTGGGTCACTCTACGCACTCAGTCTATTTCTCCTTCGTAGAATCTTACACAAATGTCTGTCTCATCACAATCTGACGCGACTTCACCCCTTGGTTCACCTTTCGAGAATCCCAGGGATTCCTTTTCTCGATCTTAGAGAAACATGGGGTAATCCGAGGCTCGCAATACTGGGTATGCATCTTTTGTTTCCAAACAGCCCCCTATCCATCACTCCGACGACTAGAGATCTCAACCTAAATTTAACGTTGATCTTCATCTCGCCCTTCTAGACTGCCACCAACGTCAGCGAAGGTTTACAGGCCCTGTGTACGACAGTTGAGATGGTTGCCTTTTCGTGAGTCCTTTCATTTGCTTATACGTCGTCAATATGACTTTTCTTACTCCATTAATCTTTTCTGATATATCTTATTAACTAACCATCTGGTTGTTTGTTGTACAATAGGATCATCATGATCTTCTCGTTCTCATGGAAACCATATACTGAGATGAATCCTAGAAAGCGAACTGGCGTATTCAAGTCATTACTTCACTCACAGAATTACAGTACGTCACTCTTCCGATTTGTCTCTCAACAAATATGTCATTTTTGACCACATTGACCTTTTACATTTCCATATTTGTAGGTGATTTCTGCATCGAGCTCTACTCGTCAATGAGTAAGTTTATTTTTTGGGGGGTATAGTCTCATCAGAAAACAAATCCTAACCTTTCCTTTGTTCCGATAGAATTCTTTTGGGATTATGCTCAGAGAAAGCCATATACCACCTCCAAGGCTCATACATTAGGTATTGATACAGATTCAGTTCATCATCGACGTCCCCTCACTGGTCTTGATTTCAATCAAGCATATGAATTTGAGCCCTTCAATGATTCACCACCTCAAGAAGGATACAAACTGGATAAGGTGAAGGAAGAAGAAGCCAAGAGAAGTGAAGTTTAAACCAAAGCAAACCCAAGATACCACCTTTGATTTGGATTTATTTGGTTATTTTCCGGATAGACTGAATCATTGTTTTCCTCTGATCACCATCTCTTTTTGGGTTTTTCCTTTTTAACTTTGTTTCGCTTTCAGATTTGTATTATCCATATCTTTTTTTTTGGTTGTTGTATTGAACTTGACCAAATGTTTTTAGTTAAGATGTGTTTGAGTATAGAGATGAGATGTTGATTAGGATTGGGTATTGAAAATTCTGGAGATGATCAAATAAGATGTCTGTATTTCATGAAAGATTGAATTTCTTTTCAATTTTGTTTGACTTGGTTTTTTTTTATTAGTTTTCTTTCATTTCTTAGAAAATCAAAACAGACAATCATCATCCATCAATCAATAGAAATTGAAATCAGGATGGCTTCTGGACTAGTATTTGACTTGTGTGCAGAGCTGAAGGATACAAGATAAACAAGTAGCAAACTCCTTGCTTTTGATTTTGATTTCTCTGAATTCATCTTTTAGAGTCTGTGATGAGAATGTGTTGAGAGAGGGTATAAGGCTATAGCAATAGGAATGGTGAATGTGTATTTCTTAACAAATGAGGGAGATGCTATGAATGTCTGAAGAAAGGTTGATGATTTCTTTAATCAAAGAGAAGGTTAGAATAAAGAGAAGGTCAGGATGATGAGAGATAAGTAGGATGGATCTGATTTGAATGGTTAATTTAATTTGGAAGAATGAATGAATGATGATCGAATGATGATGAGTTGATGATCTGATTCTGTAGTGAGTAGTGTGGTTCAGATTCAGTGAGACGACTTTCACTGACACTTCAATCCAATCCACTCAACAGTCAACTCGACTTTACTCAATCCTTCATTCTATATACAAAAGCTTCTCTTCCGCTTCTCTTTACTTTGGTCTCATTCGAATTCACTCTTGATCACTTTACTCACTTACTTTTATCTCATTCGGTTCTTCTCATCAATCGAATTCAATCTTAACACTTTACTTTCAAATGTTATCACCTCGTTTACCTCGATTCAGATCAAAACTCTTATCTACTTCTCTTCTTACCCTAACTCTCTCTGGTACGACTCTCTACCTACTCCAACGTGAACGTGAACGTCAAAAACTTCAATTAGATTCCACTCGTGACACCAATCATCCAGCAAACAGTCGTGTACCAATCTTATGGACTCCTCCTAATCGTCAAGAGGTCATCAGTGCTCTCAAAGATAATCGATTGATCACTCGGATATCCACTCCATCTGCTAAGGATACAGATGAGTATGATTTGCTCATCATTGGCGGTGGTGCCACCGGTGCTGGTGTGGCTCTTGATGCGGCTAGTCGTGGTTTGAAGGTTGCTTTGGTCGAACGTGATGACTTTAGTAGTGGGACAAGTAGTAAGAGTACTAAACTCGTTCACGGTGGTGTTCGTTATCTTCAAAAGGCTGTCTTTGGATTAGATTATGAACAAGTTCAGTTTGATTTCACTCGAATTTTCATTATCAATCGATCATTCTGCTTTGATGAAACTGAAACTTTTGATTTCATTTCTTGATGATTGAACAGTACAAACTAGTTCGAGAAGCACTTCATGAACGAAAGACTTTTTTACATATCGCACCTCATCTCTCACTTCATCTACCGATCATGTTGCCTGTTTACAAATGGTGGCAAGTTCCTTACTATTATGCTGGTTGTAAGATGTATGATCTACTGGCCGGTTCTGAAAATATGGAAACAAGTTATCTGGTCGGAAAGGTATGCGCTTTGTTCACCCTTCTCAAATCCCATAGATTCATCGAGTTCATTCAAGCCTTTTTGTTCAGGGTAAAGCGTTGGAGAATTTTCCAATGTTGAAATCAGATGGTCTTTGTGGAGCAGTGGTTTATTATGACGGTTAGTCAGATCTTTCCGGTACATGTTCTGTTCTTTGGACTTGATTCCGACTCAAGAGCCCTTCACTGACGTTTGATCTTATTTAAATTCTTCGAGCTCAGGTTCTCATAATGACTCGAGAATGAACATGGCTCTAATCATGTCGGCAGTTCATCAAGGCGCCGTGGTGGCAAATCATATGGAAGTGGTGGAATGTAAGTGATCTCATCAAGCTGTCGTCTCAACCATACCAATGCTTTATTGTTTTTATGGACGAATGCCAGTACACAAAGTACCAGAAAGAGCCGATGTAAAGCCCAAAGGCTCAACCCAAAGTCCTGGTGTATTGTGTGGTGCACGAATCAAGGACAAAGTGACGGGCGAAGAATTCAACGTACGAGCAAAAGGAATCATTAATGCCACCGGACCATTTTGCGATGGGATCCGAAAGTTAGACGACCCAACAATCGAAAACATTGTTGCACCCTCTTCAGGAGTTCATATCACTCTCCCATCTTATTATGCACCTTCTCATATGGGACTTATTGATCCTGAGACTTCAGATGGTCGAGTGATTTTCTTCTTACCTTGGCAAGGTAACGCAATCGCCGGTACAACTGATTCACCTGCTCCAGTTCAACAAGATCCTTTACCTAAAGAAGAAGAAATCCAATGGGTACTTGGTGAAGTACGAAACTATCTCAGTCCAGAGCTCAAAGTTCGACGTGGAGATGTTTTATCAGCTTGGTGTGGACTTAGACCACTTGTACGGAATCCAGCTGCCAAAGATAGTCAATCATTAGTACGAAATCATATGATCAATGTTTCACCATCAGGGCTTTTGACTATTGCCGGTGGCAAATGGACCACGTACCGTGCTATGGCCGAAGAAACGGTAGATGCGGCCATTGATGCCTTCAATTTAAAACCAAACGGACCCTGCATTACCACGCACCTTCAACTTATCGGTGCTCATGGGTGGCATAAGACGCTTTACATTAAGTTGATTCAAGATTTTGGACTTGAAAGTGAGGTAGCCAAACACCTTACCGATAACTATGGAGATCGAGCATGGTCAGTTTGTGCATTAGCAGAACCCACTGGAAATCGATGGCCAGTACATGGTAAAAGACTTGATCCGTCTTACCCATACTTGGAAGAAGAAGTAAGATATGCAGTTCGAAATGAATATGCAGTCACCCCGATCGATATCATCGCAAGAAGAACTAGATTATCATTCTTAAATGCTCAAGCTTCATTGGAAGTCTTACCTAGAGTGATTGATATCATGGCAGAAGAATTAGGTTGGAATCATTTACAGAAAGAACATCATTTTGAGACTTCACGAGACTTTTTGTTATCGATGGGATTACCTAGGTCTAAGACTTGGCTTAGTCTTTCGGATGTTAGAAGAGGATTATTGAAGAAACAAACTCGAGATGAAGGACAGATCTTCTGTGAGTCTCCATTTCTCAAACGAGCCAGAATCATTTAGCTTTTGTTTAAAATCTTCCAATTTTCTCGGGTCGGGGGGTTCTTTTTGCTGATTTATTGCTTGGTTTGAATTTTTGACCTAATCACTAAAAGCTCGAGCAATGTTTAGTCCTAAGGAATTAAATCAATTACGAAAAGAATTCGCAGATACAGATTCGAATGGTGACGGGATGATCTCACCTGATGATTTGGAAAAAGCACTGAAACACTTGAATTATGGAAACGTACCCAAGGTAAGTGTTTGGCTAAACAGACCTGAGATCCAAATGAAGTTGGGATCCTGAAGCGTGTTTTCTGGTGTTGGATCCTGTGATGAAAATAGGGAACTGTAGAAACCCTTGTTTCTGAAGCGCAACTTAATCAACCAGGTTTAATTGATTTCTCAGATTTCTGTAAGTGATTTTTTCTTTTGGTTCAAAAGGAGAACATCTTCAGTGAGGTTGAAAATTGATTTGATACGATCTAGTGGAAATCGCATCTGCTGCCAAAGAAGTCTCATTATCAAACACATTACAAAGGTTCCTAGATGCTGATGCACAACATACTGGACCAGAACCACAACAGAAACCTGACCCGGTTGGACCATTTGCAAAAGAAAGCTCTGGTAAAGAATCTGAACAGGTTTGTGTTCTTGTTGTTTTTTTATTCCAAAAAAACAACAAAAAGAATCAGAAAGAAAGTTGATTGATGTATTGTGTTTTTTTTGATAGACTTCTTCTGCTACTTGGAGTAGATCAATTCCAGTTGAAAGATCAGGTGGTGGTACTTAATTTTCAAGAGAATGAAATCATAAAGCTTTGTGTTTGAGAAAATGATGAATTTATTGATATGTATCCTTGAAAAGCATTCTCTTAGAGCCAACAAAAAAAACTCTTACTTTTGACTTGTTCTCTCTCTCTCTCTCTCTCTCTCTTTCTCTTTTGACTCTCTTTTTGATCTTAAACTTTATTGGTCCTTTCACTTTTTCATTACTGTTTTTTTTAGGGGGGGGCAATCATTTGTTTTTTCTTATCTCTAGTTTTTTTTTCTGATCGAGAAGAGTGTAAAGAGAAGTTTTTTTATGATTTGATTTGTGTGTATCTTTTCTTTTGCAAGTTTATGGGTTTGTTACATTCTTGGGTGTTAAGATTAGTGATTATTTCTTTTTATCAATACATTCAATTGATTTAGTTTGGACAGTAGATTTACTTGAAGATGAGGGATTTAAGTTTTTGGTTGATGTTTTGTTTAAGCAGTCAGGTTGGTTTTCATAGATCTAAGAAAATGGTATCTTGCATGTCAATTGTTGTTGAGACTGAGGAAGCCTAATTGATTGGTCTGCTGCCATTTGTCATCAGAGTGAGGATTCAGATCCGAGTTGACTTGTCTGGTGAATGATCAAGTGAGGTATGAACTTCAACTAGATCTAGCCATTTCTTTGTACCCAACTCTTTACTCATCCAAGTGAGGCAGATTGAGTTTGAGAGAAAAGACTTGATGAAGGGTCAAATTCTTTACAAATCGTGCAAAAAGATGTAAATTAAACACATTGGTGAATGTAATGGGTGAAGTTGTATACAAGAAACAAGAATGAATACAGAACACTTCAAAATATGAATGGATGAAGGTAAAGTGAGATAGGATCTTACTAGGATTCAAGTAGGGTTAGTTTAAATCACTCATCTCTACACAACCAATCCTTTGAACTACTTCAATTTCAACTGATCAAGATCTCATTCAGGGTTACTGGAGGTGTAAGCAAAGATAGCATCACTACCGAAGATTTTGGTCTGAATGTGTCGCAGGAGTGATAATTTCTATATATATGTATGTTGATTGACCAAGAAGTTTTTTCGTCAGTCAAAGTATCTAGATCACTTCACCCATCATCAAATCAACTTACAGAATCGATATTGGTAGTCTTGACGGTCAAGCCTTCACCGACCATGTAGGGTGAGACGGTGACGATCAAGAGGTTGAGGATCGGATGATCTCCAGTATAGTTTAAACATGAAGAGATGATTGAAGAACCACCTTCGATCATCAAACGATTGATTCCATTAATCTTACAAACCTCAAAGACTTTTTCTAAATCTAAGCCTTGATTGGCTAAGACCTCTCGGATGAAGTGAAAAGAATTCAAGGTTTGATTAGATGATCGGTTGATGAGCTTTGGATTTCAAGATCAAACTTACATGGATTCATTCCATTGGTGATCGGAATCACTCGAGCACCAGCTTCTTCTAATCTTTGACGATCTTGAATGGAGATCATACTTCTTGCACAAATCAACCAAGGTTGTTTTCCAATCGAATTTTGATAATTTTTGATTAATTTACAATCAATTGGAGTTCTTAATTTAGTATCAAGTATGATCGGTTGAGGTTGATGTTCAAGTGAGACTGTAAATGAAAGGTTTCTTGCTGAATGAAGGGTTTGTTTGTTTTTTTTTTTTGGAAAAAATTCAATTGATGATCCATCCAAAACATTCATTTCATTAGACCATTTCACTTTTCTTTTTTTGGAATCAGAATTGAACATCATCAAATCCAAGATTTGGGGGTTTTTTTTTTCTTTTCTTTACTAGAGACTCACTTCATCTACGCACCTGTCAATTGAGGATCATCATTGAGCAATGTGCCTATACCGACCAAGATTCCATCATGACGAGTTCTCATCCTAAATCAATCAAGTCAATTAAAATCAAAATTCATCAGACTTTAGTATTCAAACATTTAGATTCAAAGAAGTTTCAATAAAAAATTTTCATTTAACTCAACAGATGAGTTAATTTCATAGATTGATTACCGGACAATCGTAATTGTCTACCATCTAAACCAGCAATCTTACCATCTAAAGATTGAGCATAAGACAAGGTTACAAATGGTCTTCTACTAGAAGAAAGATCATGATTTGAATCTTGATGAAATTCAGGTGAGATGATTGGATTATAAATTGATTCTAGAAATTCATTGATCTTGGTGTTAGTTGATGAAGTGGATTGATTCATTTTATTGCTGATGTGATTTGATTGCTGATTTGAAACGACATCAGTCTTGGATTCTTCTCTTGAATAGGATTATCCAAACCCGATCCTCTCATCACTCGGACTCTTTGTTTCGGATACAGGGCAATCCGATTCACGGGTTCAGACTCAACCATTCAAGACGTTTTGAGGACCAATTTTGAGTTGAAGTGTGTTCAATTCAATTCCATCAAATCCATCTAATCAACCATGAATCCAAGCACAGAAGACATCATCAATCAAGTCAACCTAATCTGTCATGATGCCATCTCTTCAGGACATCAAGAGTAAGCCTTTCTCAATCTCTCATCTATCTGATTTGATTCATCATCCTAAAGCTGATTGAGCTATGTATCTATCTATCTATCTATAGGGAATTAACACCTAGGACGATCATCAATGAATTGGTTAAAAGACTTTCAGTAGATGAACCATATCTTAAACAAAAAGAAATCAAACTCTTAATCAAATCCACCGCTACAACTGCTCTTGAACAGGTTCATCATCTTTTACTTGAAATGTTTTCAATCTCTCGAATCACCTTACTTCAAGTTGAATTCATCTCTTTTGTTTTTGTCTTGTTAAACTTTTCAGATGAGTTCTCCAGATGATCAATCAGAGATAGAAGAAGATTTGATCAGTTTCCATCCATCTGATCTTGAACCTCAAATACCTTTTCAATCTTCATCCCAAACGAAATCTAAACCTAACCAAAAAGATAAAGTAGAAGACGCGTCTTGTGAAGGTCAGGTATGTTTTTCCCTAAAGCTTATGCTTTGATCGTATTTGACTTTCTTATCAATCGTTTTTTTTTTGAAAAAAAATTAAGGTCTTCGAGCGTTCAAAGTCTAAAATCGAACTTAATCTGAGTGAGAGTGGTGAATCTTTGAAATCTCAATCGGTTAAACCCAAGCCACCACGAAGCCGAGTCTCAAGAGCGGAAAAGAAGGATGGAGTCAAAGTATATCTTTATCTTTGTTATCTTCATCAATCTTCTCAAATTGGGCGTAGATAGTGACGGTGACTTTGAGATCTTCTCATTCTGATAGTCAGCAGAGTTCATCGATTCCGATGGGGAACCCATCACAGAATCCCCTCCGAACCTCGCGCCCTCATCAAAATCTAAACGGAAATCTACTGGAGAGGACCCTGAACTAGCACCCCCATCAAAACAGTCCAAGAGAAAATCAAAAGCAACCAAACCAGTTGAGTGATATGTTTGACACACTTCAAGGACATCGATCAGGGACGAATAGCTTATCTACCCGTGTGTATTCTGCTCTAAATCATTTACAAAGACTAAGGCCTCGTCAACAGATGACAAGTATGCAAAAGAAATCAAGCGACTCAAGGTTGGAGTTCGTCTCACTATGATCCACCCCGTTTACTTGAGACTAACACCCCTCGAGCTTGATGAATATCCTGAATGTCTAGGGTTATGTGATTGCCTGTGGAGTTCGAAAACGATGGGCTCAAGAATTTGCTACATGTCATACACCTACATCACAAATCCAACGTATCAAGCTCATCTTATCCGACTTAGGCATGCCCAATCGATATTCGATGAATAAAGCTGAAGAGATTAGACAGAGGCGAGAATTAGAAGATGATTTGAACTCATTACAACCTGTTGATCAAGACGATGATGAAGAGGATCGAAAGAAGACTAAGAAAGGTAAGATGGTGATTGACTCGGATGATGAGGATCAAGATGAGGATGAAGGAGAAGGCGAAAGAAAAGTCAAGGTATGTGCTCTGATTGGATTGATTCATAGGATGTAATGCTCTAACCAACAAACGTCTTTCTCTTTGATCGGCTCAGAAGAATCCGTTTGCTTTTTTAGGCCAAAATGAAGGTGATGAGAGCGATTGAGTCTAGGTTTCGAATTAATCTACCCACTCTGAAGTTATCCTGTAAGACAATTCATATACCTCTACTTATCATACATGTACATATCTTGTCAGTTTTTGAAAGGCTTGAGATTTACAAACTTCTTGTGAAATAACTATCTTCTTCAACTCGACCTTGTTCTGTGCTAAGTCTCGATCAGTTGTGTCTTTTCATTATGCGCCTTCATTAAGCGGTGGAGCAGATGAAAAGTGAATAGTCCAGTCAATTCAGGTGATTTGAAACCAAACTCTCCAAGATCCTCATAGCACACGTCATGACTCGTGACTCGCTTGTTGTAAAGTTGTCTGAGCACGAGTAAGTAAACCCTGCTGATTTCAGTACTTCACTCAACCCATACTTCTGATATAGGCATAGTCAATTTGGTTTCTCAACTCAGTCATTCCAAGGCAAGCAGACTTCATAGCCAGAACGGCACAACTGCTACGAAGTGATCACTACGATGCATTCGAAGCAAATGAAATCACTGTTCTCAATCTTTAGCTCCCCTGCTTCGACTTAGACTTTTTCCCTATCGATGGGTAACCTAAGAAACCTCCGACCTAGTTGAAGATTTGAGTGAAACGATCTCGGGTTCCAAAATAAAATCACTCAGTCTTGAAACTTAGTATGGATTCAACAAACCAAGCCTTTGGTGAGATTTGATTGAAGAGGGTGATTGGGTTTGTGTTGAAGAACGTTAAGCGTATGAATCTCAGAGTGAGAAAGTTGAGGATTGGAAAGAGGTGAGTTTCAAGTTTCAAGTTTTTTTTTGATACATTTTCGGAATCTGATCAGAAAGAAACAGATCTACACATCACATAGGCTCAGCATGGTGATCTGTCTGGGATTTTTCTCTTGGTTTCAATCGAATTTGGCTAGACTGTGTGGGTATAGATCCTCTTCATTGAACCAGTCTGAATATTGAACTTGATTGAAGAGAGAAGAGAAGAGTGTGATTTGGAAAAGTTGAATGAACCGATTTCTTGAAGAGATTTTGTGATCTGAATCATAGAAGAATTAACTGATGAATGAGCTTTTGAAGATACGTTTTGAAAGATGAATTCCAAATTGATCAAAGAGTGAGGTTTGGATTAGGTAGATGGATCATTTGATTTTGTTTTGGATGAGATTTGATTTGAAGTTGAATTCGACTTCCAAAATGATCGAGCAGAATGAAGTTCAGAAATTGAATAAAGATGATGATCTTCAGTACGAATCACTGAACCGATCGACCTAAGCAAAGAAGAAAGATTAATCATGAACGAATGAACCCATCATTGAATTTCAAACAATCCAACATCGATTATCTAGTCATCAGATTTCCTTTTCTTTTAACTTGGATCGAATCAAAAAAGAAAAAGGGTGGTTTTTTATGAATGACTCACATGAAAAATGCAAACGTACCACCACTCGATAACATATAACTTGCTAACGTGTTTAATGAACCTCTTGGACCAGCACCTCTTGAGATAATCGAAAACCCGCCAAAGATAAAACCTCTACAGGGAAAAGAAAGAAAAGAAAAGAAAAGAAAAGAAAAGAAAAGAAAGAAAGCAAGATTGAAATCCATCATAGGATGTCAAGGTGAGTGATCGTTTGAAACCAAAGATGTTTTGTTTAAGAAAGAGATGAAGTGATTCTTACAAAGTCATTCCGACTGCTCCACCCATAGCTGCTCCCATTCCAACTTAAGTTTAATCAAAAGGATTCAAATAAGTCATCGGTTCAGTGATCCAAGTCATTTTGGTTGAAAGGATTCGTAATTCTTTTGTCTTCTTCCTCTTACGTTTTTGAATAATCGATTGTTCTGGTTGTCCATGTACAATGGGGGGTGGCATGATTTCGAGTCGTTTAAAGGTTAGGTAAGTCCGATGAGGTATCAATTGAGCTCAGGTAAAAATCAAATCACCGTCACCGGTCACACGTCTCGGCAGTCTCAGGAACCCAATAGAGTGAGACCTTCCAGCGGCGCTTGCCGGCCAATATACCGCATCTGAAAAAATGTCAAACGATCTACATCTGATAACTGCGGTCTGCTGCGGTACTCAGCAAACAGTCACGTGATCCAAACTATATAATCTTACCAAAAATTGGGTGAGCAGGGTGATACATTTCACTTTACCCAATAATCATGCGCTGAAGGTGAAACGATCAAATCAAGCTTACCGATGACTGAAGTTGAAGAAGTCTACTCACATTATCAAACACTTCAAATCACATCAAATGCCAGTTCGAATGAAATCCGTCAAGCTTATCTTCGACTCATCAAGCTATCACATCCGGATAAACATCAATTTGGTACATCTACCTTAGAAGACGAGTGCTACTCTGCTCAAAGAATCATAGAAGCTTATGCCATCTTAGCCGATCAACCAAAGCGGGAAGCTTACGATCTTCAACTAAAGCAAACTCAAACTCAAATGGTACTTGGATCTAAATGTTAGTCTAATCGACTTTCCTTCGATCCTATGTGACATTTTACGCCGGATCTACATTAGCTTCTTTATCCGAACATGACGATCGATCAAGGAAATTGACCCAAATCTCCTCTGATCCCTCTTCATGAAGCTCAAAACAGGATCAGACAACCCATCCTCTCCCAAACTGTTGACCTTTCAGAATTCACGGAGATCTTAACTGGAACAGATCAAACCGAAGAGGAAGAGCCGGTACAACGATTCGTCTATTCTTGTAGATGTGGTGGTCAATTCATGATCACTAGTCAGGATATGGAATCCCAGAAGGACCTTGTCGGTTGTAACGGTTGTAGTTTGACTGTGAAAGTCGAATTCGAATTTGACGTTGGGAATAACGAGGGGGTGTTGAATGAAGCTGAAACTTGACTTCTTTCCTCAAACAAAGCATCAAGCATGATCCTCTCAGTTTAATTAATCACTCCAGTCATTGGATCCTATTAGGTATTGAGAAGACTGTTGGACGCGCTATGAGGTTGGGCATCATACCTCAAATTCTAACGCGTAAGTCATGAATCAATCTTATAAAGCTTGATCAGATCCTTCATTCTCGAACCCGATCCCAATCATTCGGCACAAAATTAATGTAAATTGACATATACCTTTCAGTACATCTTTGCATCGCTCTTCTTAACATACCTCTCATGATCTACTCTTTCTCTCATCTTTTAGACACTTCATTGAGCACATCTTCATCTTCACAACTTTGGATTGATCGATTTGATGGTCAAACAATTATGAATGGATGGCCCTTCCTGAAAGGATTGGGGAGAAGTTTGAATGTCAGATAGAGAAGTGCAGTCCTATGCTTTTTTTTGTGATCAGTAAAGAGATTGGTATAGCTTCATACCAGGTTTATTCCATCTTACCTAAATTCAACAAACCGCTTGACTTACAATTTGAGTTGTGCACACATCACTTGTTTGGTCACTCCAATCCCAATTAAATTATGGTTTCAAGAGTGAATACAATGGAGGTTCAAATGAATGAAAGCCAGTCAAAAAAAAAATGCTGAAAGTGATCATAGAATGAAGAGATACAGTGTGATGATGAGTGTGATGATTGAGGAGCCCAGCAAGCCCTGAAGATGCTCAGTGATATGAGATCTTTGGAGTTTTCAGGTATCACTTTTGAGAAAAAAGGTTGGAGAGAAGGGGAAGAGGCCTGAAAGATACACATGTTGACTTTTTCAAAGAACTGGTTCTGTAAACCAATGAAATTCATCATGTCCAAAATATCTGAAATTTGACCTGCCTAGAGAACAAAGAGGTGATGCAGTAAACAAACGATGAACCTGATGAATTCAGGTTATTAGCTTTTTAATAAAGCTAACACTTGATCGAAGATAAAAATAGACAATCTGAATGAAATGAAGATTGTATATAAAAATGAGTTTGAGTTCGATAAAGAGAAAAAGGGATAATGAATAAATGAGAACCCTTTTATGTAAACTCAAGCTCATGACGTCATAAGATAAGATGATGTGAGCAAAGAGAAACATGTATGCGCATGACACCACAGCAGAACAGCATTACTCAGATGCCAATCTCAATTCCCCCCCGTCTTTGTTACATCATCTAATCCCATCAACAAACAAAACTTCTTGTGTTTAGCTGGTGTTAAAGCTTTCGTTAATATATCCGCAATCATATCCTCCGTAGGAACATAAGCTACTTTCAGTTGTTTCCCTGCTGCCACCTCTCTTAACCAATGATATTTAACATCAACATGTTTTGTTCTTGATTTAAATTTTTCATTCTTCGACAGTGCTATAGCGCCTTGATTATCTAAATTCAATAAAGGCACATCTTCTTGCTTGATTTCCAAATTTTTCATTAAATGTCCAAACCAAACCAAATCTTGACCGCCTTCATAAGCTGACCTATACTCAGCCTCCGTTGTTGAAGTTGCTACCGTTTCTTGTTTCTTACTTTTCCAATTTACAGTACTGTTTCCTAGCATCGTAACATAACCACCAGTTGATCTTCTAGTATAAGGACAAGACGCAAAATCAGCGTCAGCAAAAGCTTTCAAATCCATTCTCTTTCCTCCTAAAACAATTCCCATCTTTCTTGTGCCATTTAAATAACGTAAAACTCTTTTAAAAGCTTGCCAGTGAACAATGGAAGGATTATTAAGATGCTGTGAAAGTTGAGAGACAACAAAAGAAATGTCTGGCCTTGTCGCATTATTAAGATACATCAACATCCCAACCGCATGCCTATAATTCTCTTTCAAATCAACAAATTCATCAACTTCTTCATTCGTACCAGGAATAAGATAAGTGTTAGGAATCATTGGACATCCCACAGGTTTACTATCTAGCATACCATATTCTTCTAACAAATCTTGCATGTATTGACCTTGAGATAATGTTATCGTCCTATTCAACCTGTTCCTTGTCACCTTCATTCCTAATATATATTTATAGTCCACATCTTCATCCATTTGAAATCTTTCAGTAATCAAAGTCCTAAATCGAGAAACATTATCACTTGCAATCGTCATGTCATCAACATGCACATGAACAATACACTTCCACAATGGATCAGTTGAAATAAAGAGACTAGGATCTGAAGTCGAAGGAAGGAGTGAAATTGATTTAAAGAATGCTTTAAGACAATCATACCATACTTTGGGTGCCTGTTTCAAGCCGTACAGTGCTTGATTTAATTTAAGAACTGATGACGAAGTTGCTCCTTCAATTTGCAATCCTTTCGGTATTCTCATGTAGATAGTCTCTTCAGGTGAACCATTTAAGAACGCAGCCACAGCATCCATCTGAATGATATCCAGATCATCCACTGCAGCCATGGTATTTAATGTCCTCAAAGTTGCTAACCTACCGGTTGGTGCAAAGGTCTCGTTGTAATCTTCACCGTACTCTTGAGAAAACCCTTGAGCACAAAGTCTTGCTTTAAATTTAATTAATTCACCATCTCCTCCCATCTTCTTTTTAAATACCCATGTTGTGCCAATTGCATTCTTTCCTTCTGGTAAGTCACATACTGACCACACCTTTCGTCGATCCATATTGGCTAACTCATTATCAATTTCTTTTCGCCAATCAAATTCATTATTGGATTTCAATGCTTGAAGGTATGTCTTCGGATCCATCTCTACCTTTGCTACTCGAGCGGTGATTGTTGAATGTTGCTGACTTGAATCCCTCAACGACTTCGTTACTTGAATCATTTCTCGTTGACTTGCACGTTTGCGTCGTCGAGCTGCGTGTGAGCGATGTCGTTTAGAACCTGGAGGCAAAATGTGATCTTCACATATATCACTTGAAATATCGTTGATTGCAGGAACAGTTGACAATTGCCAATCCCACGAATGTTTGACTGGCACAACAGGTATGGCTTCTGAGTCTGGACCAGGTAATTGACTGTTAGGCGAGGCCAGTCGTGGTTCTGAAATTGGAAGAGCCTCAATTTGCATGGGATCAGTCGAAGAAGATGAAGAAGGAACACTTTCCTGTACATTGTGATTGTCATTTGATTGATCAGAAGCTCCTTCTGAAATTGATTGAATGTCTGAATTAGAGTCTTCATTAAGGACAGAAGACTTTGATGGACTCGTTTCTGTAGGTATTGACGAAGAACCAGTGATTTCAACACTTTCCTCAAAAGACAAACCATCATCCTCACGATCTTCAATTCCAGGAAAGGTGTTGACATCAAATGAAACATCATGTGAGTAAACAGTCTTTCCATTAACCAGCCTGACACGATAATTCTTCATACCAAGCTGATATCCTAGAAGAATACCTTTTACGGATGTGTCATCAAACTTCTTACGAAACTTCTTATCAACAAGAACATAAGACTGACAACCAAAAGGTTTCAAACGAGAAAGATCAAACTTTCTTCCATACCAAAGTTCATAAGGTGTCTGATTGTTGATCTTCTCCATTGGAGTAATGTTTTCGAGAAAAACGGCGGTATTGACTGCTTCAGCCCAAAAAGACTGAGGAAGATGAGATTGACAAAGCAATGTTCTTGCCTTCTCAGTTGTTGTCCTATTTCCGCGCTCAGCAACCGGATTCTGCTGAGGAGTATAAGGCGCACTGAGATGAGAAACAATACCATGCTCTTCTAAATATTGTCGAAATTCTGTTGACATATATTCTCCTCCTTGATCATTTACTAAACTGACAATTTTTCGATTGTGAAAAGTTTCAACTTTGAGTTTAAATTTTATAAAACATGAAAAAGTTTCTGATTTTGATTTCAAAATAAAAATGTGCTTATAATTTGTAAATGCATCTGTCAGTTTGAAATAATAAGAACCTCCTCCTTCGGATACAACTGAAATTTTTCCACTAAGATCACTATGAATAACTTCAAGTGGAAAGGTGGATTTTGGAAAAGAACCAGAATAAGGCAATCGATGTCCCTTGGACAATGCGCAATCTTCACAAAACCATCCATCAGGTGCCTTGATACCATACATTAATTGCAATCGATGAGAATTGGTATGTCCTGATCCTCTATGTAAAGTGTTGTAATCAGTAAGAGTGACCTTTTTGCAAGTTATTGTAGCGGATGACGTGCCTATAACTATGTCTAGCTCGATAACTCCATTTCTAATCTGTCCACGCAGACCACCTGCTTCCTCTTTCAATAATTGAATAACTCCTTTATCATGATAGAGTTGATAACCATCATTCAATAAACGACCCATACTGATGAGAGGATTTCCTAGAGTAGGGACATGAAAAGCAGATAAAATGATATTGTGATCAAAAGAAGAACAGGTAATTTCTCCTTTGCCCGCAATATGAATGGTACTACCATCTGCAAGTGAAACGTTAGATTCAGCTTTAACATAATTATCGAAGGAGTTTATGTCTGAGACCATATGATCAGAACAAGCACTGTCAAGTAAAACAATACTGTCAGTAGAAGGATTTTGACAGGCTAAAGCAGTAGTTTCGATCATATCATCAACATAAGGTATTTGCAAGACTGCAGTAGTTGCACGAGTTCGAGGATTGGATGCCGCTGGACGAAGATTAGGAAATGCTTGATAACATTCCTCAGGTCTGTGACCTCTTACAGCAGGGTTATGACGTCCATTCGAACAAAAAGGGTAACGTCGAGCTGAATTTTGACGTGAAGGTCGTTGAGTGATGGTGGTTAATGCAAGCGATGAGTTATCGTGGCGATGTCGCTCATTGTACTCCACCAGATGACTATCCAAGATAGTCAAGACAGTTTTAGTATTTAATGGCCGCTTAGTATCAAGAAGAGCCAAGGTGGTCTCCATCGAGTTCGGTAATTTTGATATGATAGTTTCTGAGACGATCTCTTGAATGTCGTCAGTGAAGTTCAATCCGACAGCATGTAAAGTTGCTAATGCTGTTCGAGTCTCTTTGATATATTGATTGAGATTCTGATAGACAATACGAAGAAAGGCATTATAAGACCTTCCTTTACTAGCAGAAGTCGTAGATTGAAATTTTTCCTTCATAAGCTTCCACATTTCCAAAGGTTTGTAGATCAAACCTTCAGACTCGACTATGATTCTATACTGTTGAGTCATATGGCTATATAGAATACCAGCTGCCTTGCGTTCTCGCATAACATATGCCTCATAAAGAACTTTTTGTTCAAGAGGGACTGGTAATTCAGTCGGTGGAGTAACAGGAACTGCTTCTGAATCAATGAATTCATCAAGCGTTGCGTAGAGGAGTGCTCCAGTGATGTCACCTTTCCATTCAGGATAGTTGTCATCGTCAAGTTTGACGATGCGAATTCGAGCGTCGTTAGCAGACATGGCGACAACTATCGATGCGATAAGGATTGGAAGAAAGATGACTAAGATGTTTAATTGATTAAATATCATAGATCGATCAGAGGTGTAGTGTGTGCAATAAAAAAAAAAATTTTGAGCTTTTTAGTGGTAGTTTTGATTTGTTGATGCAGCTAGTGAGCTGGGCTCATAACCAAACAAACGATGAACCTGATGAATTCAGGTTATTAGCTTTTTAATAAAGCTAACACTTGATCGAAGATAAAAATAGACAATACCTGATGAATTCAGGTTATTAGCTTTTTAATAAAGCTAACACTTGATCGAAGATAAAAATAGACAATCTGAATGAAATGAAGATTGTATATAAAAATGAGTTTGAGTTCGATTTCTAAATAATCATAATAACAACTATAACAACTTACACCTGATGAATTCAGGTTATTAGCTTTTTAATAAAGCTAACACTTGATCGAAGATAAAAATAGACAATCTGAATGAAATGAAGATTGTATATAAAAATGAGTTTGAGTTCGATAAAGAGAAAAAGGGATAATGAATAAATGAGAACCCTTTTATGTAAACTCAAGCTCATGACGTCATAAGATAAGATGATGTGAGCAAAGAGAAACATGTATGCGCATGACACCACAGCAGAACAGCATTACTCAGATGCCAATCTCAATTGCAGTTTGATGTGATCAGAAATGTACCAAAGAGTTTAGAAAATTGAAACGACTTAGGAAATCATACAAAAGGTTAGAAGTGAGACGAAAAATTTGAAGAAAAAAAAAATCTGGTTGGATTTGTTTCATGTCTTCACATCATCTTTCATATCCTTCTAGATCTTTTACAATATCAGTATAGATTAGGTCAGAAACCCAATCTTTGTACTAAACTAGCAGTCATTGAATGATGGATTTTCCAAGCCCAATGAAAATTCTTGATTCGTTCCCACATATATGTAGTTTTCTTTTCACATTCAAAATGAAACCTTTTGGGCTCTACCACTTCATGTAGGAATCATCTATGTATCTTTGAAAGTGAGTAAGACAAGATGACATGAGTTCCCAGCAGGAAACAGAGAAGACTATTTTAATCATGAATCAAATGGATCTGACACCTCAGTAAAAATTTTGAAGCCAAATGCACAGCTTTCAAAAATGATAAGGTTCAAATTGATTTGAAAAAACAAACAAGTGTATTTGTTGGTATTGATGATGTCTACCCAAATTCTACTAGTTTTGAACATAATTAGCATTTGATGTGACTCATTTGATACAAACTTCTCCATTCATCTCACCCAAAGAAACACACATTTTGCTTTTCAACTTGAAATTTCACATAGCTCCAAAACGAGTGGCATTCAAACAATGGGCAAATAAGTCTCAAGTGAAAGTCCGAACATGATGAGAAAGTCTTGTAACACTAGCAGTACTCAAAGTCAAAAGGTAGATTCTGACTTTTTTGAACCTAAATTTTTTTGGTGGAGAAAAAAAACGACAAAATTTCTAGGCTTTGAGGACCCTGTGCTTACTTATGCACTCATGTCAGCCCTGAGCACATGTACATGTACTCAAAGGATGACTGATAACATAATAAACCCACTAAACCTACAATCACATCCATGTACATACTAAACACAATATGTAACATACATGTAAAAACCTATAAAACACAATCACACCTCATAACTCAGTGTCAAGAGTTAAAATATGCTTAATTACATAAATTTACATACTAAACACAATATGGACCATATATGTGAAAATCCATAAAACACAATAACAACTCACAACTCAGTGTCAAGAGTTGAATATGCTTATATTGAATAAAGTATGTAATAAACTTAAACCTTAACCACCATAACCAATAATAATTGGAAATCACCACTCAAACCAAAATAGTCACAAATATCACAAAAGTTAGGTTAAGAGGAAAGAATATATATAAACCCTCCCTCTCAGCCTCAGAGAAATCCCCCAAGAAAGAGATATATAACAAAAATACTTTTAAGAACTATAAAAGTTCGATTGAAGTAGTAATCAAGAGTCTTACAAAGAAGAGTAGTGATACACTTCAAAAACTATAAAGTTCCCTGATTAAAAGTAAGTGATATCAATTCCTTCCTCCTTGGGTCCTCTACTTTCCCCAAGTAGAACCACACTAGGTTAGTGACCTTTGATAACTCTAGGCTAGTGACCTTAAGAAGCACTTTGGGCTGGTGACCTCATAATACAGTCGCCTCTGATAAAACCGATAGCTGTCAAAAGCGATACTCTTTGAAAACCGATACATTTTGGCAAAGGATTTTTCATATTTGCAGTGAGATTTCCCCTGACAAAACCGATCCTTGGCAAAAACCAATAGTTTTTGACCCAAATGTTTGGGTATCGGTTTTATCAGAGTCGACTGTAACCCCAAGTTGGTGACTTTAAGAATGTCAAGACTAGTGATCTCTAATCACTCTTTAATCAGTTATTTCAAGATTAAAGGAAGGCATTGGATCCAACCTTCATTAAGAATAGTTTGGTTAAACACTCAACCAAAAACTGATTCCTTTCACCTCTTTTTTTTTATAATTTTATCATTGTATTGACCAGATCATTGAAATAAAATAAATCAAAATATAAAATATACAAAATAAATATATACATAAAAACTTTAGTGAGCATTGAGTATTCAAAGTAATACCCAACCCTCACAACTCAGCCCTTCCTATAATCATGCCATGTGTCAGTGTCCAATTTCCTCTGTCCTTGGATTTGTTTCAAGCCTCAGTTAAGGTCTCATTGGTCCTTCATTTCACCCCACAACCTTTGTCTTGTGGTGATGTAGGTACAAAGGTGAAAGTAGGTGATGGCAGTGGAAAACAGGAAATCTCATTTTTTCTGGTTGGGGCCAAGTTTTTTCTGAAAAAAAGTTAGGTTTTCCAAAAAGGTAGATTCTACCTTTTGACTTTGAGGACCATAACTGTATCAGTGAGTGACCAGAAGTCTTCTTTCAATATGTAGGGAAAAAGTCCCTCAGTAGGGGAAAGACAAATGTGCTTATCCTGGGTCTGATCAAGATAACAATTAAGACTGGGTTATAATGACATATGTCAGACAAGGTTACAAAGATCAAGAATAAAGAATAGTTCATCAACAGCCTTCTTTTCTAGATGGGTAAAAGAAGACTGATAAAGGATAGATTGTTGTTGTTTATATATGTAAGAAGATTGGGGTAGATATGCTACAAGAATAATTTAGGAGAAATCATATGTGTGTTTGCGTTGAATAGATATCAACAATTGAGCTGTGTTCATGATTTCTCTGATTGAAGCTTCTTTATAGGTGTACAACAATATGCAAAAGGCTCAAGAGCAAAAGATGGTAAATTATGCCAATTTGAGCAAATGAGAAATCTGGTGCTTAAATAAGGCTCAACCCATAGGGACATCTCAGTTGTGTAATGATCCTGAAGTGAGTGATCATTGGCTCACCACATGTGGAATTATTGTGATGATAGGCTGAAAAGTTGCACAAGGACAAAGGAGTATGTATGCTTGAAGGTTGAACTTACCAGCCCTAGAGTATAGCTCTTCAACAAATGCATGTCATCCTTTGTCTGAGCATCTTTTTGTGCTGTGCTCAATCAATGAGAGATAGTATATATTGGAAGTAAAGACCATCAAGAAGAAGTATCCAAATGCAGAAAAAGAATATTCCAAGGGCACAGAAAGTTTGAGAGGATAATACTTTTTGCCTGAAAGTCAGGGTCTTTCAACCATGGATAGAATGTAGAATCAAAGAGGAATTTAATCATTCAAGGGGATGTGAATCTATGATCACACTTTGATCATATGTAGATACTAGGGATTGGGAGCCAAGCCTCTACACTAAGATTGCATTTCATTCAAACTCACTTTCAGACTTAAAAATGACCCACAGCTGTATTAATTATCTACTCTGTGACACTTCAAGATTTTCAAGAATGTTAGTATATACACAGCAGGCATCAAATGTTTCCTATCACTCATTCCAATCATGGACATTCATTTCTAAACATTCCAAAATTTCAAACATGCAGGGCAATACTGGATAAAAGTAAATTCAACTAACTTTGATGCAGATGATAAGCAGAATGATTGAGGACAGATAGTACAAAGCTTGTTATTCAGAACAACATCTTTATATAAATCTAATCTTGAAGTGTACATGCTTTAACACCATTTCATGGTGTAGTATGAATTTCACCATATTCAAATGACTTTAGAATTATCAAAAAAGGTGGTTGTTGGAGTTCATCATGATCATCCAGCGCTGCTGCCTTATGTGTAGCAGCCAACTCTTGGTTGCTACAATCCTGTTGCACAAATAGTGTAGTAATAATTCACTACCTAATGGTTTCTTTAAGAGCCTGAGGTTTCTGGGCACAGGGCTTTTGAGTAAGGCCACTGTAGTTATTGAGATAATAGAGACCCGATCATTTGCATGACTCAATGGTTGTACAATTGTGTATGAATATCAGTGTATAGGGGAATGACAGACCTGTTGGTATCTATTCATCAGCATAGTCAAACACATGAGTTGCTGAGAGATGGGCCTCAATTTAATGGTGTTGTTGGTATAGGCTGTGGGGTACACTGGAATGGAAATTGGGAGAAGTGGTCAGGGTGGGGGGACAGAGTAAGGCATAGATTCAGAGCAGTACCAAGGATAAACACTTTTTTTTGAGATAATCCATTTTCTTTCATTATTATTAGTAGATGATTATAGCCTTGCATCTAATTCATCTATATCTACCAGTTCTACTTTGTCACTGAGAGAACCCCTTCTTTAAGGTTCCTCATCATACAATACAAATCCCCCAAGAGACAATCCCTGCTTATCCCACACAAGAAGAGCTATCCTCTGTATGTAAGACCTATTCAAATCATATCAATGGGTAAACAGATCAAAAACGGAGCTATGTTCTTTGGTTGGTTCCATTACTCATCTAAAAGGCCTTGTTTGGACAATGAGATGTGATGCAAGTTAAGCTTAGCTCTTCTCAGGGATAGTGCTTCTATTGGCATTTCTTGTGTATGATAGTTGATGATACTTGTGTCATCAGGGTCTCATAGATCACCAGAGCCATCTACTACAAGCAGAATTTTTATTCACAGGAAAGGTAGACTGAAGAGACTCGAGTGTTCAAAAGTATTCATTTCAGTAATCGGCTTAGGTTTTGAATGATATAAGAGTGTGAGCTCCGGCTGGGTCTTAAATTTGACATACAAGATTGATTTTTACTCTTTCGAACCCCAGATGAGAACATCTCTCATTGTCAAAGCAGCCTTTGAGATGAGTGATACAATCACCCAAATAAAGATCACTCCATTGTGGGATTGGAGGGGCAAGACAGAAGGTGGTTCAACCTATTTCCTTGAAGTCAAAGTTTGATTGATTCCAGGAATTGATAAAATTCAGGTGAATCAGATTCAATGTTACATTGGTAGGTTTGGGTAGACTACATCATGATACAAGCTATAGGGCAGGCATTAAAGAGCATCAAAGCAAACCTACAATCAAATCATTGGATTGGGGGGTGAAGAAGATATGGATCAAGATATAAGATATCATCATTGCAAGAAACTTTGACCAGAAGTCTACTTAGGCTAGCTATTCACTAGGTATATTAGCTTTCTAAAAGCTCCAACATCCAGTAAGTAACCAAGATCTAAGACTTCAGGTTCATTGAAGAAGGCTTATGAAGAGAAGAAACAAAACTCATAAGAGATTATGAAATCCATTAAAATTTTATTGACGTTCTGTTTTTTTGTTGGTTTTGTTTTGAACAAGCTCTATCTCAACAATCCTTACTACTCCAATTGCAAGCAAGTCAAACATAATCAAATATGATGTTGGTACATTTCACATAACTAGAACCTTTTTCACTTCACTTCTCAATACACTTGACCTCAAACAAGGCTTTAGTTTCATATAAGACAAACACGATCATTATGGCGCTGCACCCTTGCTCAATCTTGAGGCTAATCCCCCCACATTTGCAGTAGCCTGAGTCTCATCGCCTCCGAAATTTGATTTCGGACGTTTCGCATTTCCATCTGTGTTCGAAGCTTCGGCCTGTACATTTGCAGTTTCATCCTCCCTTGCCCGCTTAGCCGCTGTACCAAAGTTGGCCATAGATTGACCTTCAGACGCACTGAGTTCATTTGGGGTCGATGCACCGCTGGTCGCTGCTCTTACTGCCGCATTTAACATCCCCCCGCCCAATGCTCCTCGCTTGGTAGCTGCGACTCCTCTGATGGCCAACGAAGAGCCACCCCTTCCAGCGACACCACTACTCAAACCAGACTTCTCTATCATCCTTCCCTCTGCTGGTAACGCATCGACCCCCCGTCCGCGCCCACCGCGAGCAACACGTCCTACACCACGTCCAGCTGGGCGCGAACCTCTTCCAAATACGATAGAAGGAGCGGCGGGTTGAACAGCAGCGCTGTCACCTGTAAAAGTTGAGATAGGAGATGTTTGGGGTGGTGCTTCAATAGACGGAGTGGCGGTCGCTGGTGGGCCAGTTACAGAGGCAGCTGCAGGTGTATTTGCGGAAACTGGGACTTTTGTGTTGGCCGAAGGCGTAGATATGGGAATTGCTTTGCTTGCAGGTGTTGAAGGGGTCGCAGCTGAAGTAGTCACTGATTGCGATTGGTTTGCAGCGTTATCTCGCTCCTTGTATTGCGCTAGTTGCGCTTGGTATTTTTTGAGTTGGATCTGTGTCACTTTCTCTTTGGCTTTTGCCTCGTTGGCGGTTTTGGTCCTAAGGTCTTCGATGGTGGCTACTTTGTCGATTCTGTGTGCTTCTATCAGTGCAGCTTCCTTGGTCTTGTATTCGATTTCCTTAGCTGCCAGAATGTCCGAAACAGCCTTTTTGACTTTGTCTTGAAGCTGCTCTTCCGAGTAACCAACTGGCGGCGATGAAGTGGATGGGGGCTGTTGGACTGCCGCCTTTGCGGCCATTTCGGCTGCTTCCACAGCCGCTTTCAATTGCGATTCATGCTGCTGCTCCTTGACTTGAGCTTGCGCTTCCCATTCAGCTCTCAAGGCAGCTTCTTTTTTGACTACCTCCTCAGATGATACTGAAAGTTCGAGTTTGAGCTTGGCGATATCGGCTTCTTTTGTCTTCTCGCACTCCGCGGTCACTTTCTTGGTCGTCTCCTCAATTGCCTGTTGCACAGCCGCCTCTTTTTGAGCGATAGCGAGTGTTTCAGCTTTCTGTAGTTCGTCACTAGAAGCCGTTGTAATATCAGGACGTCCGTCAGATGGAATTGATGCTAGCTTTGCGTCCAACCGCTTGGCTACTTCTGCTTCAATCAACTCTTCGGGCATTGGGGCTGGCGGTGGATGTGAAGCATTGGCGGCTAATTTCTCGATCTCTGACTCCAAATTTTGCTTCACCGCAAGAATCGCTTGCTGAAAAGCAGATGGTTCGATCATACTGATCAACAAGGAGTTCTTCATTTCAAAAGCAAACAGAGATGAAGATGAACTACGCACCTTCTCAGCCATAAGAGTAGAGTTTGTCTTTGTAAGAGACTATTGCACCAATGGGCAGGGGTGAGAGGAATTGATGAAATGCATGTTAGCGATACGCGAAGAGAGACGTGGTGATGTCACTTTACTGACATCAACTGTAGCTTGTCGCTTCTCCATCTCAACCTTTGACTCGTCTATTGTAGTTTGAAGTTCGGCAAGTTGGTTCTTATGAACAATTGCATCAGCCAGAGACTTTTCTAGGTCGGCCTTCTCTTGTTGAAGTCTTCCAACCTGTCAAGCAATTGCCGCTATGGTCAATGAATCGCTCTTCGGAAGTACGCAATAAACCTTCAAGTTCATCTGATTAGCTTACCATCTCACGTTGTTCTTGAGCTTGAGCTTCTGCTTTCTGAATGGCATCCCGTTGCGAACTCAGTTCAGCCTCTGTCACACTCAATTTCGCTCTCTGTTCGCGCGCTAGGCCTTGTAAACGAGTAAACCGATCAAGCTTTTCAGCACACTGATGGAAATTCGATGAGATGGAGATACATTCAATCAACTTGTTCTCGTGTTCGGTAGGCGAGGATCACTAACCTCTGCACGTAGTCGGGTAATCTCAGCCTCATGTTGGACGATCTTATCACGAAGAGCTTGGACTTCAGCGGGATCAATACGTTCGTATTTCTCCAATATCTGTTGATTTCTTGCCTTCCATCGTTCGTTGTCTTCAGTCAAAAGGCTAATTTCTTGCTGATATTGTTGTACAACCGCTTTCATCTCTCGAAGTTCGGTCTCCAAGGGCTCTAGTTTTGCATTTGTTTGTTGCAATCTTACTTCCAGGTCCTTAGCTTTGCGGTCCGATCGAACGTATTCATCTCTCAGAGTTGCGTTACTTTCGCGGACCATATTCAGCGTGTTGATTTGATCTAGTAATTGAGTATACTCCGAAGAGGAAACATATCCTTGTCGGGTGCGCTCTCGCTCCTGAACCCGAAGCACACAACGACAGTACAGAAAGGATCAATACACATCCGAGATTACGGGCTTCAGTATAAGTAAACATTTGAGAACAAATGAAGGTGCCTGATGACATACCTGGCTCAACTCGGACCGAGTTTGATCCAAGTCCTTTGAGGTATGGTGTAGTTGCTTTTGCAAGCGTTCAGATTCATGTTTAGCCAATGATAGCTGATTTTGGATCAGATCGTGATTATTTCTCAAGTATCTGATCAGACCGCGTAATTGTTGAATCGATTGTGTTTTGTTTTCATCGGTATCTTCCAGAGTGCCTTCTTCGGCTGCACTGACCATACCAGCTGCAGAGTTGATAGAGTCATTGGAAATCTGAGCTGCTTGTGCGCTAACGGATTCTAAGTGCTCATGCAGCAAGGTGTTTTGCTTCCTTAGATCTTCACATCTACGCAGAAAAAGAGAAAGATTACACATTGGTCCCAAATCAATATGGCTAATCAATCCAGTTTGGCACAAACCTTTCCAAGAGTCCCTCAATCTCTTTTGCAAAGGTCACTTTTTGTTCAGCCCAACTAGCTTCCGATGCTTGTAATTTTGCATTGGCGGTATCGGCTGAAGTATGCGCAGAAGTGATCTTGGCCCGAGCCTGGTCAAGTTGCTCTTTGAGGGTCGATAATTCATTCAATGAGATGGCGTGATTTTGTACCTCAGCCTGATATCGGTTATGGTTTTCATTGGCTAGTGCTCGTTGTTGATCACCTTCGGCTCGCAATTCGCTTTCGCGTGCTTTGACTCTCTCTTCAATATCCTGAAGACCTGTCAACGTCGACAGCAAACGCGCCTTTTCGGTCTCGAACTCGGATCTTTGGTTGTCAAGCATCTGCTGTAACTCCTTATTGAGAGCAGACGCAACTTCCAAATTCTCGGTGAGCTTCTTCGTTTGTTCTTCCAGAGCAACAAAGGCAGTCTACAAGAGAAAGTTTTCTCGGCTTTCAATATTCATCATGATGGTGCAGAACATACGAGTCGCAGGAAAATCCGAAACGTGCAAAGACCTTACCTGTTTTTGCGCTAAGTCAGCCTCTTGGCTAGATTTATACTCGTCGTGAGTGGATGTAAGTGATACCAATGCAATCTCGGCATTCTGGGCAATAACTTTGAACTCTTCAACATTCTGTTTGGCCTTGGCCGTCTCTTCTTTGGCAGCTATCAAATCGCGCCTAAATAAAATTACATACGAACGGAATGGATAAGCAAAGGGGACAACAAAGGGAATGACTTTCAGCTTACTTCAATTGGGCGTTTTCAATCTCCAGCTTCTGCTGTTGGCTCAGTGTAGAGGCTTGGGCCCCATCAGCTTCACCTGAGCCTTGACCGTTAGACGAATTGGATATTCTGTAACTTTCATAGACATGCAATCGATCTTCCTTCAGGGCAACTTGGCCAGAAAGCTCCTTGACTCTGGCTTCAAGATGCTCCTGCTTCGTCTGTGCGACAACAAGGTTTTCTCGAGCAGCCACATAATCTCCACTCTGAGATCAACAAAAGCAGGGGACAGGGGCAAGTGAATTCTCAGATGGTCAGTCAGGTGCAATGATTTGTTATGCTATTTGTTTCAAATTTCCAAAACTCACCAGTTTATCTATTCGCATCTGGAAGTCTTTGTTATCCAACTCTCGCTGTAAAGTGACTTGTTTGAGACTTTCAGATTCGTTCTTTAACTTATCTTTCAGTTCTTGACTGGTCACATAACCAAATATTAGTGTATCGGCAAAAAATGAAGGGGTTTGTGACACTTACACTCGGGCTTCCAGCCTAGTAACTTGATTTTCTAGTCGACGTCGGCCATCAGAAGAGTTGCGTTCCAACTCGCCTTGCATCGAACGCATATTTTTCAAGATACCACTCATGCCATCTCGTTCTCGGATTAAATTGCCGTTCTCGGCCGTCAAACGACTTTCCACCCCCTATGATCAGGCAACAGTTGAAAATGAGCGGTAGAATTTATGAAGGAAAAGTAAAGTTATTCACTCACTTTCCAGACTTCTTTCTCTGTTGTGAGCGTATGTACTTGATGTTGTAACACTGTACATTGCGTCTTAAGCTCCGTTGCACTTTCATTCGCCTATGATCAATATTATCGCTTCATTAGCATAGCTCATCTTGAAGAGAATTCCAAGCATTGAGAAATACCTGATGAAGCCGCATTTCATTTTGAACAAGCTGCTCTTGTAATTTGATGCTGGTCTTGGTGAGACTCTGGATTTCTTGTGTCTGTAGAGCACTTGTCTGATCGATATTTCTGTGACGCTCTGGTATATACCACATGATCAATGATTGGGGATGAACAATACAGGTCTGATCGTGTGCGAATGGTCAAGTATACGACATACCGTTGAGATACTCAATTTGAGCATTAGCTTTCGCTAGCGATACCTGTGCTTGCGAAAGATCTGAACGGGCCCGATTCAAGTCTTCATTAAGTCGTTTCGAATCAGCTCCGATCTCGGTCTTGTAAGCTTCGAACTGGGCATGGAGCTCTTCAAATTGATGATGAGACCCATGTAATGACGGTTGGCTTTGGCCTTGGTTGATATCCGAAGCCTCGGATGAGAGGGTCGTTTGTTGTGATTGGCTCAACATGCGTCTCAACATGTCTCTTTCGCGTGACAAGGCCTCACTCTTGCGTTGAGCGGATTCCACATCAGATTTCAAGCGAAGAATAAGTTCATGAGCCTCTTCCACTGCTTGTCTCGCGGCTTGATCGTCTTCGTCTTCATCATCACTCATCGTGCGATTTGCTTCTATCTCTTGCAGCTTGGCGGTCAGTTGTCGAGCGACTGCTAGCAATTTAAGGTTCTTATGCTGAAGGTCAGCGATATCTTTGAATGTTACGAGATCATTTGAGAGCAGAGGATCTTCTGTCTCATCCTCGAGGTTGATGTATCCAATTCTGGCTTCATTGGCTAAGTCATTCTCATCTCCATTCAAACCGCGGCTGTCTCCACGATCGCGAGTCGTCACCTCTTTTGTCAAAACGCGCACTTGCAAGCTCAGATCCTGTAGTTGACGATTGGATAGATCATGATCTCGTTGAAGGCCCTTGAAATCGAGGAGACAACTTTCATATTTGCGTTCAGCTTCTTCCTTCTGTTCAATCGACGTGGTAAGCTCTGTAGTCAGCTTGTCCAACTCTAGCCTGATCCTCTCGGCTTCTACACGTTGTTGCTGAATGACAGGCGCCTTTGAAGAGTGTTAAATTGAGATTCTCAGTAAACCTACCGCTGTTGTGAAAGAATGGGAGCAAAGATCTCATGAATCTACCTTGTCTTGAATCTCACCCATGATCGTAGCCAAACATTCGCTCAAACGAAGGTTTTCATCTTTCGATTCCGCCAATTGCTCTTCAAGCAACATCTTTTCTGTATATATCTGAGTGAGGCTCTTGCCACTCCGTTGAAGATTATTGACCATGGCAGCAGCTGGACTCAGCCCATTACGCAAAGCCGAGCCGTTCCGTAGGCGATTGAGAGGGGTTCCTGGGGTAGCATTCCCAAGGGTGATGTCACCATTGGAATGACCTTCGTCTGAGAAATCAAAATTCGCAGTTTCGGATGCAAGCACATTGTCGAGAACACTTTGATTTTGGGCCAGTTTCTGCTCTAATTCATTGTACCGTGCTCTTTCCCGTTCCAACTCGTCATCCAAAGACTTTTCCCGCTCTTCTAGTTCTGTTCGCCGAGTGTTCCATTCTGATTCAATTTCTTCCATGCGGCGACCTCGATCCTTATCGCGCTGATCCATTAGTTGAGTAACTCGCTTTTGAAGGTCAATTTCTTTTTGGAAAGCGGCTTCAGCTTCAATATGTCGGTGTGTGAGATTTTTGATTTTCTCGATGGCTTCATTGTAGAGCTCTTGAAGGCTGGTGTGTTGAGTTTGAAGCGCGGTATTAGACGTGGTGAGATGATCATGAGCGTGGGTGAGTTTATCTAGTTCCGTTTGAAGACGAGAGATTTCTTGGTGCTATGAAAGAGATGAGAAGCATGTTGTGGAGCGGAGAAGAAGTATCAAAACATTTTAATTCATTGTGCACAAATTCCATAGCGTCATATTACGCAATTCGTTCACATCCTAGCACTCCCGTTACTCTAAGACTCCTTCATATGAAAGGAGAGAATGGTGATCACAAGATGTCCAAAAATCTCGACGTACACTATCAGTCCTGAATTTCTGCCAGCCCGTTCGAGATTCTTCTAATTCTTTCACATAAAAGTCCCGATCAGCGCTGACAAGGGTGGAATTAGACTCGAGAGCCTGAACCTGTAACCGGGCGACTCGTTCAGCTTCTTGAGAAGCGGCAAGGGTGGTCTCCAATTTTCGAATCTCCGCTCTGGCCATATCTAATTGTTCAGCTTTGGATTTCGTTTCAGCTAAAGGCAAAAAAATTACATCATAAGTATGATCCTTTCTAGATATTGGTGCCAGCGTTTTCCAGTCGCATAACCAGTGACTGACCTTCTAAATCAGCATACTCCTTCTGACTGTCTCTGACCACTTCTAATAAGTCATTCTTTTCACTTTCGAGCTTTGAAATCTTTTCTTGAGACTCTTCATTATCTCCTGACCTTGTCTTCAATGTGTCTTTCAAAGAGTTCACTTCCTTAAGACTGGCATCAAGTTGAATTCGAAGGTTCGATTGAAGTGATAGTTTTGTTTCTAGCTCATGTACGCGGCCGTTTGATTCGTTGAGATCGGATTCGGATTCGATCTGAACCCGTTTGAGTTCAGCTTTGAGTTCATCTAACTCTGTTTGTAGTGCAGAGATGATCGAGTTGGAGGTCGCGTCCATCGAATCGCCATTCACGCAAGCTCCTGCCGACTGAGGCAAATCTGAATCCTGGATCGCCTCGGACATCAGACCATCCACACTGGCCGATGGTTATGTATCGGTTCCAGAGAGAGAGTTATGAAAGTGTCAAGAGAAGATCAAAGGGAAAACCAAGCCAGACGCGTGTCGAATAAAGAAGTAGATGATCAAGTTGATTGGTTAGGAATGCAGTCCAAGTTTCCAAGCAAACGGATATAACTGAAGTGTTTGTTGTCCAATTGAAGATAACGCTTTCAAAGGTCAGCTGAGTTTAATATCATCAGCTTTGTGTTCTTGAATGGGATGAGTCAGAGTGATTTGGAAAGCCAACTGATTCTCAGAGTCCAGATCAAGGGTTGTATTGGTCGGCGGTGTGTAACAAAAAGTCTTAAGGGGTGTGTGTGTACTAAATACTGATTATGTCTTGAACTTAGCTTATTTGATGGTTTAAAGCAAGTCTTTATTGACTCTTCCTGTTTCTCTCACTTTTACTTTGACTCCATACGCCAAACTGAAGTTGTCATCAGTTTGAAGTAGCCCACTTGAATCTCAGCTTGAATGCGGAAATGCTGATTGATGTTCAGTTCTAGCTTGATATGAACTTGTTTGTGATCAGGTTCTATGATTCATCATGCCTTGAATGCTTGATGATTAGGCTTGCAAGGTGTGGCGGGTGCGGCGCATAGTTGATAGTGCGCCTCTGAAATGAACCAATGGCGCACATCACTGGTAACATTTTTCTTTAAATCACTTTGTGTTCGTCTCAACCAATTCCTTCAAACAATCAACTGTCTGCTTAATCAAACTTGTTCATCTCAACATCACAATGGCCCAAGGATTCAAACCTAAGAAAGTCTCATCTTCTTCAACCAAGGCACAGAAACCTCAAGCAGTAAAAAAAGGAGGTAAGGCTTTTCGATCTCGATTTGATTTCCTGCTGATGAATCTTAACCTGACTGGTTTCCTTCTAGGACGTGTTGTGGCACCAGTCAAAGCACCAGCAATTGCTCAAAAACTACGAAAAGAAGTACGTACTCCGTTTTTTTTTTCTATCATCATCATCTCTCATATGTTTTTTCTTTTCTATCGAATTACTCATCATGAAACAAAAATAGACTGATCGATCATGATCACCTATGAACTTTTTTTTCCTTTGTGATGTACTTTAGAAACTTTCAAGAGATGTGAACACTCAAATCGAAAGAACGATCGTATCAAGATCAGTCGGAAAACTTTCTATCATGAAACCCATTAAAGATTTAGAAGAAGCCAAAAAAGCTCAAGCTAAAGCTACTTCTCATGTTAGAGTAAGAGCAACTACGAAGATTTAATTAATCAGTTCAATCAAACTTTTCATCATTTTATTATACCCATCGGCAATCCTTATCATATCAGACTGAAATCTTATATGATGATGATTCGAAGCAACAGGACGACCTTCATATCCAAAGTACTATGCGATCGAACGATCGATTGCACTTGTGTTCGGTTACACAATATATCATCACTCGAGTTTATTCAGTTCCGATTGCTTTCATGATGCCTTACTCTGCAGTGTGTCCAGCTCGGTCAAAAGTACATCAACACATTTTATTCAGATGTCACCACTTCACTCTTCTTCCTATATATCCTTCATGGGCTTGACGAATTTTCTTGCAAAAATGTATCAGTACACCTAGGAAAGATACTGAATGAACACATCGATTATGCAAATTCGCTTAGAAAGATCCGAAGCAACCTATGTCTTTGCTGGTGTAACATGTCATATAGTTCCTTGTTTGTGCTTGAGTGCGTAGGGACTGGATAAGAACATTGCGATAGGCACAGGACACTGGTTGTAATCCTGTTTCACCAATGTCACCACAGAATGCCACTATCTTACACCGATGAGTTGCCATGTTCTATCGAATAAGCACACTTGTTCAAAGTTTGACCAAAGGCCAAAGCTATGATGTTTACAACACATCCCGACTCCTCTCAGTTGTCATTCGTCTGCACATAAACATGACCATCTCAATAACCTGATAAAATAGCGCTGTTGTGAATCATTTGATAAGAATAGTCAAGGACTGCAAAATGCGTGTACAATGCTTGCCTTGAAACCAAAAAAGGCGTGCGTTAAAAGATCAGACAATAAGAAATGAACAGTGAGACTGGTCAGGATAACTTGCGTCAGACGAGTTTATAACTTATAAGCCCCGTTGGTCTCTTCGTGTATCTTATCAAAGTAAGGCTGAGCCTGGGCCCATCCTGCAAAACCGGAACCTGTGAAAGACGACGGATTAACAAAAGAATCATGAGCTCAGGTATGTAAGAGTTGAGGAGGATTGAAGAATCAACACACCCGTAGTTTGATAGGTAAATTTAGCCTCCTCGTCACCCACGATGATCGGACGGATTCCTCGACCGGCAGCTGCAGCATCGGCCAAGAGCTGAATGCGACAGAGACTTTCAAGTGAGATGAACCACCAAACCGCTGCCTCAATAGTTGGACCTGTTGTTAACAGTCCGTGCTAGTATGGGCAACCCCAAGACAATGGTCAGAATCCATTTACAGTCGACAGGCAGTGACCAAAGGGTCTTTGGACGATGTGTTGCGCACGTTTTGTAAGATCACAGCCTTCTTATCCCCCAATGCCTCTATAAGAATGAAAGAAGTCAATCACGTAGGTTTCAGAACGGTATTTTGATAGGGAGTCTGAAGAAAACTGACCCGCAATTCTCTGACCTTCCTCATCAGCGAGGGCCACACCACCGAAACCAGTGTATAAACCCAGGTCGTTATGAAATGCACAAGCATCCTGAGTAGTTATATCAAGTCTGATATGCAAGACGGCTCAGTATGAAAGCGAGGTGATCTGGATCATAAGTCGACATGCGCGTACTTGATGCCGAGGGTTGAGAACGCTCGCCCATAAGTGCTGTGACTATGACATGCGGCTTCGACATCTGGTCGAGCGGAGTGAATAGCATGACTGGTTTAACAAAGATGAGTCAATGTTGTGACAAGGATCTAGAAGTTGAAGACAACTTGCTGGATTGCAAATGCAGCCTTGATTTTCAGTAGTGGTAAAGCATAGGAAGTCAGTAGCTAGTTCGAAATGCTGTAGGCCAAATCAGTATGGATAAAAGTTACCTGATTGTAGAGCTGCCTGTCTGGCTTTCCACCGGCTACAATATCGCCACTTGGGCTGATCAACAGCAAGTCCGATACTGTCATTTGGGTGAAGGCAATACCGAATGGGTTGACCCTACCCGTTCGATGCGATCAATTGAGAATATTGATCATTTGAGCGCAAAGCAAAGGTTTTGCCCACCAGAAGTGATCCTTAAGAATCGGATCTCTTAAGGTCAAATGACCCGCAACACCCTCGTCGAAGCCATACTGGAATGGAGGAGCAAGGATGCGAGGATTTCATTAATGAAAATCCTATCTCGAACTCATCCTCAGACTGACGAAACAAACGTAGATCTCACTTTTCCAAAGATTCGAAACGCTGCAGCCAATTTACCCAGCTTTGACTTTCGCTCTTCCTCCTTGTCATCGAATGTGGGTGGTAAGACGAATTTCATAGGCTTCGCATTGGGTTGAACGTTATTCTGACCCTCGCCCGTGATGACTTGTGTCTTGGTGATCTTTTCAGATTCGGTGATACTGTGAGACATGGTCCGTATTGATTGATCAACACTGATCGATTCTGATATGATGGTATGGTGATTGAGATGGATGATTGAAAGAGTCAAACTATGAGTGAGGAATGAGGATTGGAAGTTGGATGGATTGGTCAACACTTCTTTGTCATCGACCGATCTACCCTTACACTCCCTCATCAGATCTCATCAGATTCATTAAGTTTGACACTCTACTGCGCTGGTCCCTGACTCGGGGGCTAATGTGCATGCTTCTCAACTCGATTCCCATACAACAAGATCTCAGCTTGGGTTATCTTCTTGAGAATCATGTTGTACAGCCAATCCAGAAAAGCTTGACCAATCTTGCCCGCAAAACTTGAGCCAATCCGCGGGGAATTCATGGCAAGCTTTTCTGATTTTGCTGTACATACGTATGTTGAAGACTGGAAAAAGAACCAACTTCTTCATGGGATTGGCTCAAAAACATATGGAATCTGGACTCTGTACCTCTCTGGACCAGGAAACTGACCGGGCGCCTATACTGGCTCTCCAGTTTATCTGTTCCCGAAACGTAGCTCCCAACTCTGCCCATCAAGACACATGGCTAGCTCACAGCATTTCATGATGACTTCAGCCAACGCAACTCAAGATTCAGCTCTTCATTTTGTCAATCTGAGACTTGTTCAGCTTGGTGGATGGAACCACGACTCAAACATCAGGCCAGTAAGCATTCATGGATTAGATTGGATTTGAAAATTTGAGACTCTTTCTATTACATTTAAAGTATATGGGCATTCTCGCCACATCACTACCGCTTGATAACATTTTTTGTTTTGAAAAAAGACAGCCAGAACAAGCATCTCATCACGCAACCCTTGGATCAAGAACTCTTGACCAAGCATAATGAGACCCAAGGCGATCATTGTGAGCTCATGCATACAGGTCACTAAACACCGCAAAGAACAGACCAGCATTTAAGAGGTCAATGAGGATTGGAGCTGAAGCATTATCAATCAGAAAAAACGACATACTCTTCATTTTCTTGCCCAAACTGAGCTCCACCCTGCGCACCAGCACTCGGTGCATTACCCTCACCCTCAGGGAATTTGAAGGAGCTTCCAAAACTTCGGCTTTGTTGTAAATTTGTTGAAAACATCTCATCTAAGAAAGTAGAAGGCATTTTATGTCAGCGCTATACGTGGTCAAAGACCCGCGTTTTCAAGGGTTTTACAGGTCATTACGAAACCACTTACATCGCCTGATATCTTGATCGGATACCGACCGGCGGGCGTACTTCATAGCCTCTTCAAAGTGACTGACACAACAGAAAGATTATGGTTAATGGAATACTCAAAAGATTGGAACAATATGGCAACTAACGCAGCAGTGATCTCGGGAACTGGGTCCTCTTCTTCGCCGGCATCCTCATCCATCTTCGCGTCACCACCAGTCCCCTCAAGTTGAGCTTCTCTTTCGCGGCGCTCCCTATCCTTTTGCATGTCTTTTTCAATGCTTTCACGGATTGCTAGCTTAGCTGCCCGCTGGCAAATCTCGGTAAGATCAGCACCAGAGAAACCATGGGTTGATTTGGCCAAGAATGTCAAGTCAATAGAAGGTGCTAGAGGTGACCTCTTCAGGGCGGCCTTCAAGATCGATTCTCTAGACGTCTCATCGGGAAGTGGAATGTAAATCAATTGATCCAATCTTCCCGGTCGCAGCAGAGCGGGGTCAATTTGATCAGGTCTGTTGGTCGCGCCGATAACGAAGACATTCTTCTTTGCGTTCATTCCGTCCATCTCCGTTAGGATCTGATTGAGGACTCGATCACCAGCACCTCCAGCATCACCAGAGCTACCTCCTCGAGCTTTAGCAATTGAGTCTAACTCATCAAAAAACATCACACAGGGAGCAGCTGCTCTTGCTTTGTCGAATACATCTCGTACATTGGCCTCCGATTCACCAAACCACATAGTGAGCCTAAAGATGATCAAGGAAACGTATCAGTAGTGTTTGCCTTGGCTGAACATAAGCGTTACAACTGACAGTTCAGGTCCTTTGATACTGATGAAATTAGCTTGACACTCGTTGGCGATGGCTTTCGCGAGAAGTGTCTTACCAGTACCAGGAGGTCCATAAAATAAGACACCTTTACTAGGCGACATACCATACTTGAGGAACTTTTCGGGATGCTCCACTGGGTACTGAACAGTCTCCTGAAGTTCTTGTTTGACTTTCTCCAAACCACCGATATCGTCCCAGGTGATTGACGGAACCTCCACAACTGTTTCTCGCAAAGCAGATGGATTGGAGGTACCCAAAGCAAATCTAAAGTTGTCCATCGTCACTCCGAGTGAATCTAACACTTCAGCATCAATCGTATCTTCGTCGAGATCGATCAAATCCATTTTTTCTCTGATCTGTTGCATAGCCGCCTCCGAACAGAGAGATGCCACGTCCGAACCCACGTACCCATGGGTGTCAGCTGCGATCTTTTCTAGATCAACATCTTCACCGAGTTTCATGTTCTTGGTATGGATGCGCAGAATTTCGAGTCGGCCTGTAGCGTCTGGAATACCGACATCGACTTCACGGTCAAATCGACCGAACCGACGCAGCGCAGGATCGATGGAATTCGGGCGATTGGTAGCTGCCATCACCACAACATTGGACCGAGCTTTGAGGCCGTCCATCAAAGTCAGGAGTTGCGATACTACTCTGCGTTCGACTTCTCCATTGGTCTATATCATAGGCAAGGAGGTCAGTCTAAAGAAGATAAGATCCGCATGCTGATTTCTTTTGCCTACCTTTTCTCTTTTAGGGGCAATTGAATCAATCTCATCGATGAAGATAATTGCAGGTGCATTCTTCTCGGCTTCTTCGAATGCTTTCCGCAAGTTGCTTTCACTTTCTCCAGCCATTTTACTCATGATCTCGGGTCCATTGATCAAAAAGAAGAATGCGCCTGTTTCATTTGCGACCGCACGGGCCATGAGAGTTTTACCCGTTCCAGGAGGACCAAACATAAGAATACCACGAGGGGGCTTGATACCGATACTCTTGAAGAGTTGAGGATGACGAAGCGGTAATTCGACTAATTCACGGATCTGTGCCATTTGCTTGCGGCATCCTCCGATGTCGTCATAACCAACGTCATTTAGATTTCCTTCCTCGTCTTCACGTTTAATTGGGTCGCCTTCAGTGTGAATGACAGTATCTTGGGCCACAATACAATACTCAGCGGGATCGGTCTCTACAACTTTGAATTCGACTGATCGGGAAGCACCGCGAGCAAGGAAGGAGTCTCCTTTTCGGACCGGTCGGTAAGCTATAGTGGATGAGGGAAATAAGTGATTAGAAATTCTTTCGGTGCAATAACCGGAGGATGTAACGATGACTTGCCCTCAAGGAAGTATGGTTTCAAAAACACTTCGAACAGATTCCCGGTGAGACCTTCAACAGAGTCATCGAAAGGAAGTACATGGATCCTTTTGCCGTATTTGATGTCGTGGCAAGGGTGCACGTTACACACGTCCCCTAACTTGACTCGCAAGTTGTTACGAGCAACTTTGGGTGGTCATTGATGACGTCAGCTTTGTCGTAGGAAGACAGCTTTGAAGTCGAACCCACCCTTGTTCATCTGGATCTTGCCTTCGTCGACATCATCACTGCTAAGTACAATCAGAACGGTATCTTTACGTTTCTTTCCGCGGACAATGATGGTGTCACCCCTGAAAAGCGAGAGAACCTCCATCGTGGCTGGGTTAAGGGTGGCCACTGAGTTATCATCGGCGGTTGATTCGTCGACCTGATGACGTCAGTCGAAAAATCAATTTCTCGCTATCGAAGTAATCACAAGCAAAGTAAAATGAAGTTGCACATACAACCAAGCGATTGGGACTGGTGAGACAAGGTTGCACAGAAGTTTAGATTCGGGCACAATGACGTCAGATCATCATCCATTAAGCTACAGCGCGGCAGGGTGTACTAACGATTTTTTGGGTCTCAGGATGGCTACAAGAGTAATCGGAGGTTTTGTGAGCCACGTTGATACAGAGACAAGCAGCTGGAAAGCACAAGATAATAAGTGACTGACCAGTAGCAGGATCTTGATCGGTGCCAACGAGATCTTTCTTGATGGATGGGTCTTCTGACATGATAAACGGACTAGATATTGAAAGGCTAAGGATGAAAAGTAAATTTAACTTGTGTTTTGACTTGATGAGTTATTTGAAGGAACAAGATCAGATTCTTACGATTGATGAGTAAATGTATGTTGAGGATGGATACGAAGGAAGTTTAACGAAGCACAAGTTGCAGTTTATTAATATGTAGTGCTGACGCGTTCCCTTTAAACCGCAGTCGATCGATCGAATCACCTTTCGATCACTACTGAAATCTTAGACAGATCTGTGAAAGAATACTTTACAGCTCAAATCAATCCAATAACATAACTCCCGCTACGTTCACACAGCTTGACATAAAGCCGTCAGTGTGACATCCTTGTGAAGGGTTCACTTAAACAGCAACAGTCTTGTCAGCTTCCCTGGCAGATCACTTCTTGCCTTGAGCCAAAACAAAACATTCAACCTATAGTTGAGATGTCAACATCTGACCCTATCTCATGATCCATGGCCTTCCATGGCAAGCTGCATGTTTATGTTTTAAACCATCAACAAGCATGCTCAGGAACACGTCTAGCAAAACTGCATTGTTATACTCTTTTTGGCCCCACAAAGGAGTTTCAACACAGCACTGAGAATGGAATTGACTTTGTATCAAAGTTTCTTTCTATGATACATGATACACAGTTAGCTTACGAGGATTCTGGAAAGCTTGGTTCTCCTCGGAAACTTGTTGCTCAAAAGTATTATCGGTCTTAAAGATATTGAGGTGTGGATTTGGCTATGAATAGAACAATGATCAGACTTCAGTCTTGGTATGAGACTGATATGTGATCAAGAGAAACCATATTGTAAGAGATACTAATGTTTGTAAGAAACCAATATTGAGTTCGATGAGAAGAACAACAACAAATTAGTGAGAGCATCGTTCTATTAAAATCACTCGAACACAATATATCTCGTCATGATGGTAGAAAGAAACCTCTTCAATGGTGCAAACATAACCATACTCCTCTGATTTTGATCTGATGGACATGACGGTTACAAAATCCGTCTGATTACAAAGGAGGGAAGTGTGATAAATTTGACGTGACGGCGTAGTATGGCAGTCTAATGGCCACTGCTATTTCACGACACTAGTTGGACAGTCACTACGCGTGTCAAAGAGGACCATCCGGGATTCAAGTGTAGGTCAAAAACTGTGCACATTTACAAAAAGAAGACATTCATCTGGCAATGATGGGTTTTTTAATTTGATTTTAACTCAAGTTGGTTTCTGTGAAGCATATGCATAAATTATGTGTCAGAGAAAGGATGGATGAAGCTACAAGGTTAAGTTCAGATAGAAAGTGAAAAGGGTATTGGAAACAATGCTATAAGGTAAATTATAGAACAAGAGTTAGAAGCCCAGTAAATCCAGAGAGGATAACCCATCCGCCGATAGGAATAGATAGATGAGCATCAGAATGATGAGCTGATCCATGGGCTCCTTCAGTACTGGTACTATGACCTGAATCAGTGGCGGCTAAGTTTGTGGAACTGTGTCCGGTTGTACCAGGTGAATAATGTGCTCCATCTGATCCATGAGACATTCCCTGTGTGTGTTGATGAAAGTTAGTTTATATGTTGAGAGAATGAGTGAGTGTTTTTTGATTGAAAACGCTTACATCATGAATTTCATCACCATCTGTATGTCCCGCGATGCCGTTATGACCTGTGGTTTTGTAAGATGTTCCACTAGTACTTCCACTGCCTCCCATGCTGTTCATCGAAGATTGGCCCTGGATGCAAGAAAAAAGTTAGTAAAGGCGCAATGGTGATCAAATTTCCAAATGTACTCACTGATGATGATTGAGGGCTTGGGTGTGATGCCACGAAGAGGGCAGATGAGACAAAGATAGCGCAACCGATCATGGGCGATGAAAACAACATGATATAAGTGTACTTGGGGTTAAATTTGATAATGGATTGATGGTTGATGGTAGGTGTTGATAGATACTATTGAATGTCAAACGCGCAGCGTCCAACTAAATTGACAAATGGAACTGATTGATTATTAACGGGTAAGGGTTGGATGGTTGAAGAGGTATGGATTGATGGATCGAAATTCACTATGGACGAGACGTTTATAAAGCCTTCAACGAGGAGAGAGGTAGATGCCTAGGTAGCTTGAACAAAGTAAACACTCATTTCGGTATAGAGCACGGCGGCGATCTCAGATGTTTCTCGCCAGACTGGATCGGCCAGATCATGAACAAGGCAGGCGAAGAAACATACCTTGTACAATCTCCATCGTGCATTGGATCAAAAACACTACTATATGCTGGATTGTAGCTGGCAACCAGTTATTAATAGATTTTGAACTTCACCATTTTATTTTCATGTCACGCACGCCCAAACTTCCTGTTCTAGTTTGTTGTGGTGGTTGCTGTTTTGTAAATGACGAATGTCTGTTCGGTCACCTTGCATATGGTCCTTTTACTCATGTTGATTTTTTAGGGTCGTAGTTCCTTTGTTGTATCATTTTGACTTTTTAATTGATAAATACACGTTTTCACTCGAGAAGAGTCGTTATCTCGCTGAGCATGGTCTAACCAGTAAAATGTTTTGTCAAAAAAAAAATCACAATATTGTCAGCTTCACTTGGCTTGGCTTTTAGCCAGGCGAGATTTGACCACGACTGCCTTTATCTCAATTTAATATTTTGATGCTGAGTTTTCCGTAATTTTTATAACGGGCTCGGGCCAAGATCTTCTAGCCATATCCACACAAGATGGAAAAACTACCACACTCACAGCGTGAAGACTTTGCCGTTTCCTGAAGGAGATGATCAATAGCTTTCGATACATGACGTAGCTTCTCTTGACAAGTCATCAATCATCATGTACAATGCATGAAAGGGTGTAAATCAAGTTCTTGACCAAGAAACACACCTCGTGTACCTCGAAACCTCGGACCCGACTCGAGGATACAGCACTACGTATCCTCGCAGCGGATCCGGAAGAAAGCGTACATATGGAATACGTATAGCGTCATACCGACATTAAAACATGACATGGATTTTACATGTAAATTTTCCATGTCATGTTTAGTCGAAATTCACTTCTGAGCCAAAAACCATCCGACATGACTCATACCGACATACATTGACATCAATTTTTGATTCTCAAAAACCATGTCGTAACATGAGTCATGGCGGATGGTCAGAACACCATCAAGTGTCATACCGACAAAAAACATGATACCATACTACATCTAATAGTTTTTCCCGATCTTGCCCGATTCACCACTGATATCCAATACACAGATTTTAACAAAAATGTAGTTTTCAAATGGAATTATTCTAAACAGCATTTAGTCCCAATGTATTTCATTTTGAGAATTTGAAATTCAAAATAAATTTTTCATTCGAAATTCAAAATAAATTCTTTCAAAACCAGCTCCCCTCTAAAGTACCTTCTAAATCACCAACCCTTCCCAACTACCAACTCAACATTTCATCCTTCACTTCTGTTTCTTTGGGTAAGTATTTCAACTTCCATCTTTGAAGTACTCATGATATTCAACTTGGAACTCTTTTGTCTTCAATCAATTCTACTTAAAACAATCTGGTTCATCAACTTTACATTGACTATCTCTGTTTTTTGAATCATACTTTTCTTAGTGATTAGATAAGAATATGTTCACTCAACTCAACTCAACCCGACTCAATTCTTTCTATTTGATTCAATCAAAACAACTGATTTGATTCCAATCAACTGTTAACAATTGATCTGATTCAATTACTTCAAAGTAATTAAACCCTTTGATATCTAGATACGATAATGATATGAGATTACACTTCATCAAACCTTCCATTATGGTCAGAGACCAGTACATGCAGAAGTCTCACAGGCCAATTTGATAGTGGATGATAGTGTATCTTGCATGTTTATTCTTCACTTTGTGGATGTAGGACTACTTGATGTCAATATCATTCCTCTATCAAATTGGTTTTGGATATGATGATCTAAGGTCACTGCATGAGGTTCAACTGTACTTGTCCTCCCCAAGACTGGGTTGGCTTCACGCACCAGTTTCTTGTGGGTAGGGTTCGACGCAGACCTTATGCAAGCCTAGTCATCATTATCCAAGTGTGGGATGGACACTTGGGATAAACTCTGACCATTAGGAATCCTCAACTGATGATATTTGACTTTTCAAATAACAATGTGTAAGATACCTATGGTACACTTCTGAAAGAGTTCAAATCTTGTCCTTCCAAAGGAGTGCCATCGCAGTTGTGATCTAACAAAGCAATACGCATAAAACAAAATGCAGCCCATATGTTAGAGTACTTAAGGTTCTCATGTGAGAGATTCAAGGTGGGCATGATGTTATCTGCAACTGATGAAAACCAATCAGGTGTGTAAGTAAAAAAAGTATTTTCAGGATAATCTTCTATGATTTTCCTATCTGTGTCTTCAGCGGGGACAATAATCAAACCATCATGTCCATAAAACAACTCTACAGGGTCTTTGTAGCAAAAGTCAGCACTGTGACCACTGGGAAGGGAGGAGTGGGGATCCTTTCCGCGCTTGCTGTGGTTGTATTGCTCAGTGAATAGATCCAGCTGCTTCTGAATAAAAGGAATCCATAAATAAAGGAACAAAAGCCTTGAAAACAAATAAAGGTCAGTGTTTGATGTCAAAATAATAGGAGGACAAGCAAGATGAAGGAAGAAGAATGTAGATTGATTATGGATTAAAGAGGTGTTGACCGTAGAGCTGGAAGGGTGTTTAATGCGGTATTCGGTAATTGAGCCAATTGAGTGTTTGGTTCGGTACTTTTTTTGAACTCTTGATTGCAAAAAATTACACATGGAGTTGTGTGGTGTCGTGGTGACACTTCCCGGATGGTATGATGTACGGGATGACTCATGTTACAACATGGTTTTTGAGAATCAAAAATCCATGTCGATGTATGTCGGTATGAGTCATGTTGGATGGTTTTTGGCTCCAAAGTGACTTTTGACTAAACATGACATGGAAAATTTACATGTAAAATCCATGTCATGTTTTAATGTCGGTATGACACTATACGTATTCCATACGTACAGATGCATCAAGGATGCATCAGATGCATCTTTTGTAAAAGTCCGACCACATGTAAAGTCCCACCATATGTATACTCTCACCAGGTCACAAGTGTTTTCACCGCATTTCACCCACCTTCACAACCCATATTCACACCTTTTTCACCCCTGTTCACACCTCATACTACTAAACCCTGCCCAAACAAGAAACACTAAACAAATATACACATGCCAAAAGCTCTTCATAGCTCTTCACCACCTTCACACCTCAATTTCACAACTTTGCCTCCACTTCACACATCTAAATGTAATCAATGCAAATTCAATAACTCATACACTTCACATGTCAGTATGTTGTTTAATACAGTACACATAAGTACAAACTTTGGAACATCTCATGTTGAAAAACAACCCAACCCAGTCAAACCCATCCATCTTGACACCATTCCACCACCATACCTCACCTTCATCATGGCACCACCCACCACCCGCAAGCGCAAATACTCTGGTCGTGTGACTCGTAGTAGTACCATTGGACCATCCAAACCAACATCTCCAAGACCTAAACAACGGACTCGGCCAACCACTCGCAAAACTTCTAAGCCTTCTAACCCACCACCCTCATCATCTTCATCATCAGACGAGTCTGAACTGCATCCCGCCAATTTGAACTTGGAAGGAATATCAACCGATGAAGACAATCGGGAAGATGAAGAACCTAAACTCCCTTGTCATACCACAACCATGGCAGCTATTGCCTTCCCAACTTCCACCCACCCACAAGACCCATCAATCACCCTTGAGAATTACAACGAGGTTGACTTGGACATTCCCACAATCAACAGACTCCTGTCAGCCTCAGGTCGCAAAACTCAGAATCACATACCACAGGCTATTCAACAGGAACTGAAAAATCTGCAGTTTATGTATCAACGTGCCAAGAAATTACTTGCCTTAGCTGCTCATTGCAGTGAAAAGACTGTCAACGAATATCTGTCAGTTCTTGTGTCTTAAAGTCTCAACACTTGAAGCTTATTCCATCTTTCTTGTCACCTACAATAGTCACGAAGTCAGTATCCGAACAAAACGCAACTTCTATCAAAATTTTCTGAAGTATAGTTTGGAAAGTACTCAAGCCAACAGTCAGTATACAATAGTACTATTGCAAGTTCCTGTCAAGTTAGGCCCGTCTTAACTAGACTCTATCTTCCATCCACAACAGTGCCAGCTCGAAATACCCAAGAAGGATTCAAAGAGCGGAACCAGTATTTAGGAAGCACTTGGACCAATCTCAAACCTGAAGAAAAAGACATATTCAATGAGCGCATGTTCTTCTTTCTTGGATATCTGGCCAGTGGATGGGAGCAGCCACCTACGGAACCAGGGACAGTGTCACTTAACACGGATGAGCAGGATATATACCTTCCAATATTCAAACGACTTGTGGATGTGGACAAAGTTGCCCGAGACCTTGGTCAAGGCAAATTTGGCCCCCATCTTCCAACTGCTAGACAGAACAAAGGCATAGAAGAAGTAGAGCGTATTGATCATGAGGTAGAGTTGCCCATTTCTGACCATATCCTTAATTGTGTGACTAATGCACTTTTTGACTGTTTTACCTGTAGCTTCAAACAATCCATATCCGTTATGGAGTGCACTATGCCTTGATGGCCTCCTCGTGGAACCCACACTCTCATAATGATAAGGGTCAATGGGATATGCAATCATCATCGTCTGATGACTGGACAGCCTTAACAAACACTAAATGGAAACTCCTCGAACACTTTGTCCGGCATTTAGCACAATCTAATCTCAAAACAAAGCCAACCAAATCTAAGAAGCCACAAGCTAGTGATGCGCTCAAAGCTCGACTGACAGAAGAGTTGAATTTGCTGGTCCGTAAGTGAAAAAAACCAGCTCACTTCTTTCCAATTAACCCCACCACCTGACTTGAGCCATTCCTCCTTGAAGGTCAATACCTTAAGCCTCCCTTTGCTCACTTAGACTGCCATCCAAAGATGGCATTGCCACATCTATCATTAGAACGTCGTTGTTTCTCAGGCAACATCCAGCTTCAATGCATACGAGATCCCAAGTCACGCATGAGTGATGCACTACTTTCAACTGCCTTTGAAAAAATGGCAGTTCGAACCCATCAAATGTGGCTTGATGACATCAAAGATGGCTATTACAAAGTTGTAAGAAAACCATCAGATGAGGACGAAGAACACCAGGTGGAGGAGGAGGAGGATGAAGAAGAGGATTAGGAACAGGAAGAATAATAAACCAATGTGCTTTTTTTCAACATTCTCTTATTCATCTCTTATTATTCCACTTATTATTCCAGAAATTCATTCAATAAAGGAGTTTACAGTATTTTGCAATTGAACACCACAATGATTGAATTACTAAAGCCATACCAGGAGTTTTTACATTCCTAATATACAGGCTTCCTAAGCTCTCACAAATTTCACAGCCTCCATGATGTATCTCACATATTGCTTTTCACATCTTGAAGCAGGCGTGATCTGTTTAAGCACTATGTTTCACACATCTCCAACTTTGATGGATAGTGCAGCCTTGAAGAATTTACACCTTTCACTCATGATTTGAGGTGTGTGAGGATGTTTTTTCACATGCCAAGGATTTATGAATTCTCTACATCAACAATTCACACCTCTCACGCCTACAGGGACGTGTGAACAACCACACTCACACTGCACAGGTGCTGCTGAGAATTACCACTTTGGGATTTTCACAGCCATTCAGTCTTCACACCTTTCACACCTCTCACACCTACAGGGACGTGTGAACAACCACACTCACACTGCACAGGTGCTGCTGAGAATTACCACTTTGGGATTCTCACAGCCATTCAGTCTTCACACCTTTCACACCTCTCACACCTACAGGGACGTGTGAACAACCACACTCACACTGCACAGGTGCTGCTGAGAATTACCACTTTGGGATTCTCACAGCCATTCAGTCTTCACACCTTTCACACCCCTCACACCTACAGGGACGTGTGAACAACTAAACTCACACTGCACAGGTGCTGCTGATGTATAGAAATTTGGATTTCACCTCACATTCACACCTTTCACGCCAGCAACAAGGTGTGAGACAGGCTTTTCACACTACAAGGACTGCTTCCTATGTGAGGGTCAAGTTGAGCCGCATGTCAGTCTTGGACCACATTAGATTTTGCACACTTTAAACACTAGCCAACTAGATTCACATGCTTGCATTATTCATAGAACTCGTCTACATCATCCTCAAGTGCATCATTGTCACCATCTACTTCACCTCCTAGATTACCCCCATCTTCCACAATTTCCTCCTCCTGCCCCACAATGGTTGATGCACGTAACATTTTTTCCCTTTCAAGCAGACTCAGTCTAATCATGCTTCTCCATTTGTCTTGTAGCTCTTCATCAGGTCCCGTCTCACAGACATTGTATGGTTCGGATTCATGAAGTAAGGTAATTATCTTGCGGTTCCAGCTTAGCCATATCCCACATGCTTGCTGTGATAAATTGGATATCAAGGCTGAAATGACCTCTTTGGTTCCCCATAGTGGAATTATATCTGCAGAAAATGTGAGCTGCGGATTAATCATCACCATTGATCTCATGTACAAAAAGACAATGGACAAACTATTATCAGTATCTTGCCGTAACCTATCAATCTTCCCCTGGTACTGAACTGCCCAGTTCATCATTTGTCTGGCCTCCTTGGCAATACGCCGAAGCTCCTCTGTACAACAACAGATGCTGATGTAAGCTTCAATACCTTGTTGTGTGGGCACATCTACAGCCCAAGGCTCATCTGAATGAATGAGACCACCAAAATTGAGGAAAGTGTGGCTTAAATCCATAGCTTCCACCTCCTGGAGAGATGGGGTAGCTAGTAAGGTCAAGGGTGCAAATTGCTCATTATATGCTTGGGCTAGCTGTGTATACGTAGCATGCTTTTGTTTCAGCTGAGTATTTTTCAAAGTTCGCAAGTGATTCATCTTTTTTTGAACATTTGTACCTACAATATAGGCAATGCAATAAAAGATATGTAGTTAGCAATCATATAATGATCAGGATACAAGAAATTAGATACCTCGTGCATTCCCTGCCCTTCTTCTATGCTCAATCACATCCACCTTGGCCCCTAGTAGCTTACCTTTGGCCACACGAATCTTCACAAGGGGTTTTGCACGGTCATCTGAACATGACCACACCTTCCAGTTAAAGCTCAGCCATGTCTCAAAAACTCAAACAAACATACCTGAGGTTCCAGTAAGCTCACACAACTCCACATTGCCAAGCTTTTCAGTCACACGCTCAATTGCTTTCTCAAGCAATACCAGGGTATTTGGCAGCCCACTAGTCTCTTTTTTCCTTTGGCCATGACGACGGCGTCTTGAGCGCTTCTTTTTCTCCAGGGTTTCCAGTTGATCTCTGCTCAATACCATAGTCAGGTCTTTTGTTCAGGACTATCTTCTTAACAACGACTCACTGGGCCTCCACTAACTTCTCCTCTAAGTTAACAAGTTCACCAACATGCTCTAAGTAATCCGCACTTGTTTGGCTGATTGTCTGGCTTTGAATCACCTTCTTACGCTCCCATTGTTGCTTAAAGTACTCTTCGGTATGGCCATGCGAGCGGTGAAGGAATTTCAGAGTCCCCCTGGCTTCCGACAGTATCTTCTGCGTTCGTCAAAGATGTTGCAGGGCCCTTGCAGCTGAATGGTCAAAGGCTCAACCTCGGTAAGCTAAGACTGGCTCATGGGAATGAGCTGATCTACATTGCTTACCTGATTTCTCTCTTCCTCGCTCATTTCGGTGCATGGCACGGAAATTGAGAGCCGTCAGGCGGTGCTGCTTGGTTGAGTAACGTAGTGGTCTGACTAGTGGTTCGAAGTCAGACCATATTCTCTCCATACCCTCTCCATCCGAAAGACCCCAACCATCATTCAGACGTGGATTGTAATCCAGTTGACAGGACCATTCATGAACAAATGAGTGGAATAAACTAGTTGCAAATTTCAGTCGGTCCTTGGCTCTTGCCTCTGGAAATTGGTTACGCTGGAGATATATACAAGGATCAATACAAAGATCAATGGCATGTACTATGTTAGTGTTTTTATCAAATCATACATACTTTTACAATGCCCTTTTGTAATGTGCATCCAATGTCATATAGCAGTGCAAGGGAGCCATGCACCTCACCACCCTCTTCTTTCACCTCAGTGGCTCTAAGCAGCCAGTTCAGTAGTGCAAGTGGGTATATGTTTCTGATATGTTTTATAGGCTCATCAGTAACACAGCAACAGCAGAGGTCAGTAATCAACATCCCACTTACTTCTCACCACTTTGAATAATGCTAATAAACTTGAGACATTGATCATGCCGACAACCCATCCCCATTAATCCCGTCTCATCACATCCTTTCCAGTGTGATTTTCCCCGTACATCATCAGCTGCTGTATGCCTTGCTGTACATGAATCCTTAAGAAAGAATATTGTTCCCATGCATGAGCTATCCATCATGATTTTGAAGTAATCAATCAAATGACCAACCACTTCCGCATCATGCCATGGGACTTTTCCTTGTCCATGTCGTGGCGTTCTGGAAAGCTCCTGACGAAGGGATTCGACATCCTCTGGTGGCAGAAAGAGTGATGGACTTATAATACCACCATTTTCAATGCTGGCAGCCAAATGGCGACGGTGCTGAAAGTTTCCATCCATACAGATGATATGATCGGGCTCCCCCAGGGGAAGTTTACTCACACCTGGCCCAAAACACTGTGGACAAATTCCTGCAAGCTCGTCCTTGATGGTGAGATTGAGTCTCCTTGAGCTCGCGTCTTCAGACATTACAACCATTTGTCGATAGGCATCAATAGCTGATGACAGTGTTCGATGCCATTCACGGATCTACCATCAGAAAATCATCAATATCAACGCTCTTTGTTTGGACAATTTTAAGAAGGAGATTTTCTGTCTTCACATTATTCCCATCCCGAGTCAAGAATAATGGATTACCTGCATCCAGAAATTCATTCAGGGCCTCGGCAAAAGGTAGGAATCGTAGAGTGCAATGCTTCCACACTATGTGGAAGAATCGTAAAAGACGGATGGTGATCACAGACTCTGGCCGGACTGGTGTACCCCCAATGTACCCAGCCTGAATGAGTCGGACTTGATCATTTGGTGAACATGCACACATCTTCAGTTGGATCTGTTTGCGGTCTGGGGAAGGAGATGGACATCAAGTATAGTTATGTAAACCTTTGAAAATTTCTCTCTATAACAAACAACTGACACATCAGATCAAGCACATCAAAAGTGCGAAGTGAGCCTGAACAATTACATGGTTCTTTCCAGTCCTTGACATGTGTGGCATCATCCGACCAGTTGGAAGTTTTCTCCTGGCAGGCCAAGAAGACAGGAAACATGGCTGGGAAACGATTCCTCCATTGTTGTTCTTCTTGTTGTCTTCTTCCAGCGTAGAAACCAGAATTGAGTCCATGTGCATATGCTTCAGCAACGAATTCGGTTGTATGGGGCGTGCTGGGTGTTGTCATGTCCACTTCCACATCGGAATTATCATTGGCAACATCGTCAGGCTGAATCCCATTGGCACCTGGAATGTCGATGGGGTCACCCATATGTTCTGAGCCGGAAGGTAACCCTAAGATTGCTTGATCATGTAATTCTGCAGCCTTGGCTACCGATTGACCTACTGTGTTTTGGGCATGGTTTCGAGCAACACGCTTGAGTGCTAGGCAGCGAGCATCAAGGGCATTCAGGGGCTTGCGCTTGAGATTCTCCAGCTTCTGAGGTTTGATTTTCTTCTGGTGTGTCATTTTGAATTGTATATTGGCTCATTGATCAACTCATAGTCCAAAAGGTGCGGGTAGACCAGTGAAAAAAACTCACCATTTAGTCTTGACCAAATGGGACTATGAATTCGCTCTAGCCTGGGAGTGAAAAAAACCAGAGAGGGGCTTTTCAGACTGTCACTCCTTGAAGTATCAGACAGACAAATAAACATGTAGAATAGAAGCCATTTGAAATGGCTTGTACAATTGTATTCCTTGACAGGACTGAATAAAGGGAATACCCATTTGCAATGGGTTGGTCAGATGTATTCCTGGACAGTACTGAATCAAATAAATACTTCTGTCACATTACCCCTTGTTTGTTCCGTTGGAAGATTGAACTAGTTGTTTAATCTCATTCAAATTACACCCTGTTTCTCTAGTGATTCCCATGTCATTCACTGTGGAGATTCAAACATGGCAAGATGTGCGAGTCACACATCATGAAGTGTGTGCGTCACACACTGCAATACACTTTACCCAACACAAGCCAGGGTTCATTGCTTCACACACCTCACACAAGCCAAGCTTCATTGCTTCACACACCTCACACACATTTAACCTTTATAAAATGTGTGTAGTATTGTTATTTTGATCCGGCATGATTCTACCAAGGTGTGTGATTCACACACCTCACACACATTGAACATTTGTGAAGAGTTTTTAGTATTGTGAAAGAAACATCTGATTCAAAGAACATTTAATAGGATATATCAGACTACATCCTCAATGTACAGTGGACCAAACAGTCGGTACCATTCTTTGACACAAAAGTCCACACGTTGTGTTTCCCATGATGATATTTTTTTTGGCACCTGCTTTCTCTAATGGGTTAGGTTTCCCATAATTATTTGTATTGTTTTTTTGGCGCCTTCTGGCACTAGTGTCACTAGTGCCAAGCACCGTGGAGTTATAAACGCACAGTTGAGTTATTGTCACACCACTTATATATACCACTGAAAACCATTACAGATTCCCATTCATTACCTTGGGCCTCCGTCTATTGAGTTGTCACCCAATGGTTGAATTACTGTTGCACCCCTTCCATTGTGTACAATTACACTGTACACAATGTATAGTGCCAAGTTGACACAAGTATATAAAAAAATTTTCTTCCGTCTTTTTGAAATGCTGTAGGTCAACATACAAGGTTGAAAATGTGGAGGTTCTACAGCTCCCACAGTCAAAGCTGTGACCCTCCACTTTGAGCAATTGCCTCATGGACAAACCAAGATTCAAGATATTACTACTTGCTTGTTATAGCTTGAAGGATGCCAAATGACGTGCATAAGCCTTTGTAATCAAAATCACCTTATTCATAATGTTGCTTTACTCAGTAACCTTTTCCATATTTGTGTGGAGCTGGAACCAAATACTGAGGAAATGCCCTATGAAGCCCAAAAAATAACGTGATATCAAAAAAGCCCCAAGCACCAGACAAACCAGAAAAGATACACAACATAGACCCAATGACACCCATGACTCTTCCCAATTTGCCTTTCCAGCAATATAGTACTGAAAGGTGATCACCTATGTGACCAATTTCAATTGGGAACTTATAACTTATTTGAAGGTATGAAATAGATAGGTTTGAAGGAGAAGAAGGAGGGCTTTAAAGTGATGAAATGGTGAGTTTTGAGTGTTCTCTTTGGTGCCTGAAGTTTGAAAACACTGGCAGGAACAACAACATTCTGCGGAATAAGGAGTTCAAATAATATGAAAGGTGCAAACCTCATTTGCTCAACACTGGGATTGCAAGCCAGCAGCAAAACATTGAATATCCCTACTGCCCATCAAGAGACAAACTTAAATAAAGTGCAATGGAGTGATGATCCAAAACCCACAGTGACATCAAGATAGAAGTACTACTACTGCTGGCATTGGCTTTGCCTGCTTGAATGCAAAAGTTGTGGTGTGTTTTCAGGTCCAGTTCCTAATTTTGGGAAAAAACGTTTTTGAACCATGGCATATGTGAGTGTAAATAGAGGTCACACACATCTATCATCTTGCAAGCTCTCATCTTCTGACTCTGATTACTAAGTTATAGGCAGGGATTGAATAAGCCAGAATCTTGTACTCTTTGTCTTTCAACTTCTTGTGAAATTGTAATCCAATCAGATTGTGAGGTAGGGATCTAATAAATCAAGATTATCTTGCTAACCTGCTTCATATTACTCATTGCAGTTTCATAGTTTCACCCAAACATGTCATCAGAGGTGTATATATAGTTGCTAAATAGTCAGGTGTTCAAACAAATAATTTGCCATTGTTGAAGGTTTGCAAATCAATCTCAGGTATCTTGTTTTGTCTTTGATATAAGACTGTGTTTTGGTAATTGCTTCTGCGTTGCATAAGTCCAATGCAGCAAACAGTGGCCTCATTCTCAGCATTGATAATCTGGGCTTGCCGCTGTCACCCAAGAAAGTTGACCCTACACTGGCACAGACGTGCACACTCAGGTATCTTGTTTTGTCTTTGATATAAGACTGTGTTTTGATAATTGCTTCTGCATTGCATAAGTCCAATGCAGCAAACAGTGGCCTCATTCTCAGCATTGATAATCTGGGCTTGCCGCTGTCACCCAAGAAAGTTGACCCTACACTGGCACAGACGTGCACATCAGTATATAAAGGCCAACTGCAGTCTGATCAAGGAATTGTGACACACATTTACATGTCACAATCCCTGACTACAATCCAACAGAAATGGGTCCACAATGCTGGAATGTTTGTCCCACCAGAAATGAGGAGCACATCAATCAATATGAACAAACCCCCCAAGAGGCACAATAGAAATAATTCTGTTTGTTGTATTGGGTGAAGTGTGATTCTTGAAACAGAGTTGATCTTAAAAAACTGATTTCAAAAGTATCTCCAGCAAACTCATACTCCAACACTTATTTCAATTTCAATTATGTATCTAGTTTGACACTTGTTCATGTGGTTTGATCTGATAATCAGTGATAGTTTTTCTATTTTCTTAAAGTAGTCCAATGATTAACTATTGTATACCTTTTATGATCTCATAATCTGTCAATTCATCTTCTTAGTCCAGGGAGGGAAAACCATCAGTTTCCAAGAGGAGATATTGGAAGACCTAACAACGCTAAGGTAGTCATCCCAGACTGGAATGAAGCTTACATAGATGAGTCCATACTTCAATGTCAATCTAGGTTAGCATTAGGCAAGCAGTTTGGGTGGTCTGAAGATATTCAAGCTTACTTTGAGACATAGAAAGTGTCCACTCTCCCAAATATTTCAGAAAAACTGAAGCAGGTTGGCTATGACCAAGACATTGATTTGAGACTTGGTACACTTAGAACTTATTTTGATCTAGGAGTTCTTGGAAGTCTACAAATTACCTTCACAGCTGTAAGGTTTTTACCATCACGGGGCCTTTTCCTTAATTATGTATTGATTTTCCTCAAATACTAAGGTAACAAAAACAATCCTCAGCAGAATCCCAGGCTGAGGAAAGTTCCGCATTCCTCTCAATTGGTTCAAACATACCAAGACTAAATAAATCATACAGAATGTTTGGGGTTGAGTTTTCTTTCTCTATAAGGACATCTGGTAATGAGATCAATCAACCAACAAAGCTAATTTAAATAGCAGCATGGTTGAGTGAGGACTTGCAGTAGCCCATGATTAAGCCTAATAATCCCTCATAGGATTATTAGGCATTATGCATCTATCCAACACCCAGCTTGCACACTCTCCAGCACGGGCAATGTGGCCTAGCTAGTAGAAGGTGCGCCGCTTCCTGACTTTGGGAATGCGCACACTGCGTTCCGCGGTTCGAACCCTGGTTACAACACCCCCCTTAATTTTGCCGTAGGTTTCATAGGACGTTACCTAGGTTTACCTTGATGATGACCTATGAAACCTAACCCATGGTGTACACACCGTTTGTACACACCGTTACCATGTGTTATTTGAAATTCACGCATCACAAACAACCTGTGTGAAAAATTTTTTTCAAATTCACACATCAATTTTTTCTTCACACACCCTTTTTCCGATTTCAACATTCTATCAACACTCCAACACCACCTACCTTGTAAAACATCTTCAACCTCAAACCAGGCTATCATCTCCACCTTCCTTCTACCAAGGTTCCTATCAACACTCTGAAATCAGTGGACGTTTGCAAATACCATAACCTAAACTACAGAAGCGCTGATTGGCCTATTGTGTTGTTGGACTCTGTGCTACGAACCAGGGGGTCATACGGCATTCTGTTAGTTTGGTATTGGTCATTTCTGTCCTCCGTTGGGTCATATATTGCATTGATTCACCTTAAATCGTACGTAAGTCATCTGAAACTTTATCTCTCTCTTGGTTTATAATTGTAACATACATTGACAGACTATCTTGGATTCACTTTTTCTCCTTTAGATATTGTATCCTTCCGAGTTGATTCATCATCTTTCACCCTTCTTTCTCCTTGATTACATATTGTATCCTCTCAATCCCTTATTTCGAATCGATCCATCATCTTTCAATTTGATTAGTGTTCTGATCGATCCTCCATAGAACATTGCTTTATCTTTAATCTGACATACCTTATCAGACTCAAGTATAATCAAATTGTCTCCTTTCAATTGCTCATTTTGATTTGATTCATCACCTTTTGAATTGAATAGGACTTTAACTCAACTGATATTGCATCATTTGACTTTCAAGCCATTGTAAGTAAATCTCATGAACCTCTTGATCTGATCTAAACAAACCTTCATGAAGCTGACATCCCTTCATTTGCCTCAGATCACTTAATCCGGATGGGTCGACAACGCAATCGTGCAGCAAAACGTGCTGCAGGAGTACATGCACCCAATTTCAAATCCAAGAGCTCTCCATCCCACTTGAAATATCAGATGAAACGTGACAAGACCTTTAGCATAGGTCATCCATTTCACCGACACCACTGCAAAAGGACTGCCCTCAAATGCCAACTAGCTACCGAACTGGGACTTCCTCTAAACACCAAATTTATATTTCGGTACCCCGATGACAATCGCACAGATACTGACGATTTCAACTTTCTTGAAATATATCATGGTACTGTTGTTGTTATCAACAAAGAAGATCTAACATTAGTTCTAGCTGTGCGATGCAACCAATTCAAAGCTATGGATGAGGACCTTCGAGCGAAATTTGATCACACGATATCAACAGTGTATCTTCATGCCAGAGCACGAAACGAGTGCACCATTAATGGATCCCATAAGGACAATCCTAAGTCTAAGGACTCAAATGACGATGAACTCGTCTGCGGTTGGATGGGATGCTGTGGATGGCGTGGTGGGAGTGACAAGGATAAAAGCCTTGGTGAGCCTTCCCATAAGCTTTCACAATTTTGAGGTTATTGATGGAATTACTTGGCTATCTTATCATTATAGGGGCCTATGCTATCAGCGCATTTACCGCCACAAACGAAGACCGAATGTTAACTGACCTGCAGCGAATGGAGCGTTTTCATATCATCCGGGACTTCTTGGCAGGCAGATTTGCTAGCCTATCACCTTACGTATTCGAAACTAATTTAGCCATTGGCCTTGTCACCCATGTGCCGGGGTTTGATGAACTTGAGTGGCAGGACACTCCCAATGGCCTAGTGTTTGCCTCGAACTTGGCCATCTCATGTGATGGTTTTGCCAATCGACCTCATATCGACAAAGATCACACTCGGTATGCATTTGGACTTTTTGGGCTAATTAATCGAGTCACTGGGAAGCCCTGTGACAAGGTTGAAGCCGCTGCACTTGGATCGGTCGAAGGTTTGTACTTTGTCATCAAAAGATTTGGTGTCAAGGTGGCTTTGAGTCGTTGCAATGGAGTCTACGAGATGATCTGGGATAGTAAAGTGAGTGTTTTTTTTAATCTTACTGCTTCCTCTTTTGAAATGAGATGTTGATGCATTTCACTTCACATATCAGATACCGCATTATACGACCCTCTCCCACTCATACGATGCCAAAGGAAGGAAGGTGAAACCGGGAGATTGCCTAGTTACTCAATTTGGATCATCCTGTCAGATATCTGAGACCCTGGTTCAAAGGATCGAAATATTATCCAAAGAAAAAGCAAGTATGAGTCCTTTGGATTGGGAAAAATTCAAAACCGAACGTGTGAAGACCTACATTGTTGAAAACAGTGTGAAAATGGATCGTTACAAGAACAAAAAACGACTACGGGCCCAGGCAGCGAGGGAGGCCAGAGCCGCTAAGGTTGATGATCTGATTAATAGTATGAAATGGCTTACCGATTGAGCTATAGTAAGGAAGAGTCTCTTGTTGAAGCTTGAAGAATTGTAAATATATATATATATATAAGCAATACAAGTATACACAAATTGCAAAGCTTCTTTTTTGGTTTCATTGCAGGAAAGAAGTGTCTAAGTATGTCAAAGACAATTGAGCCCCGGTAAATCACATACACTCTACCTTATGATTGGTTTGTACCTTTAATCTCTCAGATACACTTCACTCCTCATCACATGTGTGAATGAGACGCACCCTCTAGAAAGGCCTAATGCCTGAGTCACATCCTTTCATGCATATATTGTGTGATGTTGGAGCAGTGAACCTTCAGACATGTATTTGAGGTCTGAAGTGTGTCAGACATAATGCACTCCTCAATGCTCTCCTGTGATAAGCATTGGAATGAACAATTAGTGCCTACAAGTGTGATTCACGCCCTTCACACATGTAATTGGGGTGTGAAGAGTGTGAGTCATAATGCACTCCTCAATGCACACCTCTGAAAAGGTTTTAAGTCGAGTATTGGTGTCTACATGTGTGATTCACACCCTTCACACATGTAATTGAGGTGTGAAGAGTGTGAGTCATGATGCACTCCTCAATGCAAACCTCTGAAAAGGTTTTGAATCAACAATTCAGTGTGATTCACACCCTTCACACATGTAATTGAGGTGTGAAGAGTGTGAGTCATGATGCACTCCTCAATGCATGCACTGCTATGAGAAGGGTTGAAATCAATAACCAGTGTCTACATGTGTGATTCACACCCTTCACACATGTAATTGAGGTGTGAAGAGTGTGAGTCATAATGCACTCCTCAATGCATGCACTGCTATGAGAAGGGTTTAAATCAACAACCAGTGTCTACATGTGTGATTCACACCCTTCACACATGTAATTGAGGTGTGAAGAGTGTGAGTCATGATGCACTCCTCAATGCATGCACTGCTATGAGAAGGGTTTAAATCAACAACCAGTGTCTACATGTGTGATTCACACCCTTCACACATGTAATTGCAGTGTGAAGAGTGTGAGTCATAATGCACTCCTCAATGCAAACCTCTGAAAAGGTTTTGAATCAACAATTAAGTGTGATTCACACCCTTTGGTTTTGGTTTTGATTTCTAATGATTAAAGAAAAATATTGATCATCCAATCACTCAGTCTGAGATCTGAAAAGTTTGAGTTTAATGTTGGAAAGAAAGTGAGGACAACAACTTTTGACACAATTTACTCCTTAAATACATGTGTGAATAGTCACAGCCTCAACACACTTATACATCCACCTGTGAACTTGCAGCCCAGCATTCACGCATGTGTGGATTGAAATGTGAGTCCAACATCTGAAGATATTCAATTGATGGCTTACACCTTTCACACGGTGTGGATTTCTTGAATTTCTGATGGTTAAAGAAGTGACTCACACATCTTAAGATAATAAATGAACACCAGACGCACATCAATAGAGTATATGTTTATGTCAATTCAAGCTACACCTACACATACACATGGATGGTATGGTATTATTTGTGGGTCTGTGTGTTTCACACGCTTCACACATATCTGACTGAGTGAAGTGTGTGAGTCACACCTCAAACCCCTGACACACATCTATACATTACCAGTGTAGGTGAGTAATGTATTATGTGTGTGTGTCACACCCTTCACACATATTTGGAGTGATGATTGGTGAGTGTCACACATGTCTGGTATGACTTGTTCAGACCATTGGATCATATGCCTTGTTTGAGTCACTCCCTTCACACATATTTTGGAGGGGTAAAGTGTGTCAGTTACATATGAGGGAAACTGATCCTTTTCAATCAAGTTTGAGTGGCTAACACCTTTCACACATGTGTGGGTGACTCACACTTACATAGAAATGTCTCTATGCTTGGCCATAAACATAGTTTTCATTTGATTGATTTCACACATGGACAACTATCATTTCAAGCAAAGGGTAAATTGTTAAGTACAGATTATCATTGATCAGATATAGGTTGGTGTTTCAATTGGACTTTCCATTTTGAGAAAGAAGAAAAACAGGATTTAAATTTCAAAAGAGTATTGAATAATTGAATGAAGAACAAGAAATCAAAAAGTCAAGTTATTCAACCTCAACAGCGGAAGATGTGTCTACTGGAGGTGCAGATTGATTAGCCTCCCACTCCCTTTGCCATTTCAATTCCTGAAATCTTCTGATTTCATCCTGATATCTGAGAGACCAGTCTTGAGCAATGGGATCACGCATGGCCTGCCATTCAGGGTGGACTGGTGGGATTGGTGGGGTGAAATTCCATATGAGTTCCAAAGCGATAAAGTGGCCCTTATTGATGAAGGCAAGTACGATGGGTGTTGTGTCAGGGTGGTCTTTGGGATTGGAAAAAGTTGGGAAAATAAGGCTGGAGCTGGCATCATGGGGACTGTAGAATACAACAGGACAGTTATACGTATTGGCTATGATGTACCCACCCATTGGCATTGGGAACCATAGCTCGGGAGGTGCGGTAAGCTCGGTCAAATCAAGTATTGATTGGATTCGTCCAATATCGAATGTGCTGTTTCCAATGATAGGGCAGTTCGTCTTGTACCAGTCATACTTTGATTGGACATGTAAAGACATTTGTTTTCGGACTTCAGGAGCTTCTTGAGAAGTCCCTCCAATCGATACTGAAATGCTGGAGAATGCACACAGGCCATCGCCCGGAACATCTGTGGCTGATCTTACAAATGGAAAGATGTATCGAGGTACAGTTTTCATAAAGGGCCAATCCTGGTTCAGGTTCGAATATGATATCAGTATGTAGAACAAGTATTCTTACTATATACTATGCACTTACCTTCAAGACTATTTCTTCAATTCTACAAAGAACCTTCAAGAACTCCGGTTCAAGTTTCTTTTGACATTCTTTTTTTGTCCGTGGACGGCGTGACCTTCTGGAAGGGTGGAGGGTGTTCATATCAGCCGACGACACTTCTACGTGCTCTTCGACAGTGGAAAGGTTGCAGCCTTTGTTTTTGGTCGTGCCATTTAAGGTATCTGGATGACTTGTGAAAGTGCTCGGTCGTGTCTGCTGATCCTTAAGTCGTCTTGAGGAACGCTGGGGCATACAAATAGCGGCCTTGCGTTTTTTTGGTTGAAGGGTGGGGGGTGTAGTCAGCTTAGGAGTTTCTTTGCCTTCTCTGACTTCGCGCTGTTTGTTTTTTGATTTGTGGGTGGGGGGTGTAGTTGGCTTGGCAGGGTCTTCAACTTGTTTGACTTGTTTGTTGGATTGGCGGATGGGGCGTTTAGTCAGCTGAGGGGTATCTTCAAGCTCTTCAACCATAAGCTGTCGTTTTTTGGATTGGCGGGTGAGGGGTTTACTTGACTCAGGAGGTTCATCCAGCTGTTGCTCTTGAGATTCGTGGATGGGAGGCTCAGCCGGCTTAGGCTTGTTGACTTCTTCTTCGACCGTGAGCTGTGGGCCAGGTGAATGGGTAGGTGGTTGAGTGGGACCGGCTGGTGATGCAGGGTCTTGGCAAGACTCTGGACTTGTTTGCGGCGTACTAGATCTTGATTGAAGGGACTGGATCGTGACATCAATGAGATCATCTAACCCCTCTTCAGCGGCGACTTTGCTTTGGCTACTGTTGGTCGTCTGAATTAGCTGTTGATCTTGAGGTTGGGTTTGAGTTCGAGTAGGATTATTCAAAGTATTTTCATTTGATGTTCCAGGTTTTGTGAGCGAGTTGAGATCCCTGGCAAACTCACAATCTCTTATAAATCGAGCGATTAGGTATGATTGCTGTTCTGTCAAAAGACTTTGCAGCTTGTTGAGTAACTGTGTGTATTGAACCGTAACGTGTTCATTGAGCGGGTTGCGTGGGACTATAGATGATGATGATGATGGAGGAAAAGAAGGTAGAAGTGAGGTTGAGTTGGAGGGGACTGTTGGGATGGTAATTATTTTTTGACGTGTTAAAGGCACTTCTGTGGGTCCATGGTCGTGATGCAAGCTTGTCAAATGAAGAATGAGAGTAAAACATCGGTGATCTTTTGGGTTGCGGCGTGAGATGATGCGGAAGGGACAAGTCTTGACGGGTGCTGACTTCGTTTTGTGCCGGTGAGGTCCTAGGCTGCACTTGAAGGTTGTTGAAGTGGGTTCTCGAGTATCAAGAATACCAAGCTCGAATCCGTGATTGAAGGCAAAGTCGTTAAGATACTTCCCGGCCGATTGGTGACTATCAAAGACTTGATCGGTCGGAGGTGGAGGTATGGGATTTGGGTATGTGATGGTCGTTTTCGTTTTGGCAGACATCCTTGAGAAACTGAGGGGATGTGGTTGAAGGAGTGTGAGACGTGAGGTGTGAAGTTGGTGGTGTGATTGAGGATGAAAGGTGTGAGTAAATAAAATGTGATCGGAGGGTGAGAGGTGTGAGGCATGGGGGTTGAAGTGTGAAGGGGGAACTTACCAAGCGATTTGATGATAGGTGTGAGTAAAGATCAAGATATGTAAGTGAAGGCTTGTGAAAGGGAGGGTGAGATGTGTGAAACAGATTATGTAAATAAAAACTTATGCATTTGATGTTGATGTGTGAAGGAGTGATGTGGGAGGTATGTGAACAGGTGTGAGAGGAGTGTGAGACGCTCTGTAGAGTTGGGAAGAGGTGTGAAAAAAACTTATATGTAAAGTGGGACTTTACATATGGTCGGACTTTTACAAAAGATGCATCTGATGCATCCTTAATGCATCTGTACGCTTTCTTTCGGATCCGCTGCGAGGATACGTAGTGCTGTATCCTCGAGTTGGGTCCGAGGTTTCGAGGTACACGAGGTGAAGAAACAACATCAATCACGCGCAATAAAATCCATAAAATAAGTCTTTTGAGAGCTTGCTTGGCTGAGCGGTTTAAACGAGACGATGGTCAAGGGGAATTTACTCAACTTTGGTATCCCTATGAAAACGGATTGACCTCAACGATAGCTCGTCTTCACAAAATTTAGGGTAGCCCGGCATTCAAAAACGGCAATAAAATCCACTTGAGCCCCCCCCCGTTGGATCTTTTGAAAATTGGATAACTTGACAAGCCAATGTAGAAGGAGCCAGAGGACGCGGCCTCTTGGGCGGGAGAACGCTGGCTACCAGCCACTGACACTGACACTGGCAGTCCGGTCCCTGCATACCTCATGAACGTATGGGTTACCTCACCTGCCCATCCCTCTTGTCCAATCATGTCCCACCGCTTGACATACTCCCTACTACACCCTACACATCCGGTAAAAGGAACTAAATCATTCGTGGGCTTCTTGTATTTGTATGTTTCTTACGAGTAATGGTAGACGGTTGATATCTTCCTGCTAGATATGTAGCATGAGAAGAGTATCATCTCATTTCTGTAAGAGTTATCTGTTCTTTTGTCTCAATGGCTTATTAGGTCGTCTTCTTTTTATCCTTGTTTCTTAAAGCTCCAATGTTTGTCATAAAACTTATTTGTTTTGGCTCTGAACCGATCATTTGTTGATATACCCATTGAAAATGAGGTTCCTCAACAGATGTCATCAACTCTCCCGGCCATTCTCCGATCGTTCATGGCACGAAGGTATGAATGCCAGGAACTGGCAGTACTTCCATAATTGTCTCGAAGGCCGGCCGTTCCCGAAGGAGCCATAGCTGGTACTCATGCGCTTGATTGTACATATTTTGGGCTGTGACGCTGGCCGAGTTACGATAAGTCATAAAAATCTCAAGCGTGGTTGAACAAAAAAAGATCATCGAGAGAATCAAGTTGGTTTTTTTCATTGGAGTTGAACTAAAAATAAATCATACGAATAACTTAAAGGTATTGAGAAAAAAACAATAACAAAGCTACAGATCAAGAATAATACAAAGATCAAAGATACTATAAATCATTCCATCAAAGAACAAGAGTAGTTAAGAGTCCAGTAAAACCAGATAAGAGAAACAATCCGACACTAGGAATGGTTAGATGAGCACTTGCACCATGAAATCCCATATGACCTCCTTCAGCAGTTCCTAAAACTCCTGCATTTGATGCAGTACGTCCGGCTGGTATATATGGTAATCCCTCTCCTCCGTGATACATCCCCTGTGAGTTTTAGACAGATAAGTCAGTTTAAGAGAAAATGAAGGGATCAGTTTGAAACTCTTCAAAAATCTTACGCTATAACCATCTTCACCTCCTGGATAACCTTGGTGACCTGCGATTCTGGAAGATGATCCATAAGGAGAGGAACTGCTTCCCATACCGTTCATGAAAGCCTGACCGGGTTGTCCGCCCATCATGCCAGTTTGTCCGCCCATCATACCGGATTGTCCGCCCATCATCCCAGATTGTCCGCCCATCATCCCAGATTGTCCGCCAAACCCATGTTGTCCCATTCCGTTTTGTGACTAGATGTAAGAATGACCTCAGTAAGACTTTTGATGATCATTTGAGAATTGAATACGCTTACATATGGCGTCTGAGGGATTGGGATTGCTGAGACTAAGACGGATGAGAGGAGAATAGCAGAACCCATGACAGAAGATGAAGAGAACATGATATAAGTTGGATTTCGAGAGGAAGTTAAAGAAAAAATTTAAATGGTGATGATGGAATAAATACTACTTGAAGTCAAACGCGCAGCGTTGAATGAAGGAGCTGACAAATGTGATGGTTTGATAAATTAGCAGGGAATTAAAAATCAATTACTTGAGTATGAAGTAATGAACTAAGAAGAAGGGAGAGTGCGAGCCTTAGGGAGAGTTGTAGTTTATAAAGCCATCAAGAAGGAGAGAAGCAGGTTGAGTGTATAAGAAAGTTCGTCCATGACTGCCTAGGCAGCTTAAACGAACTAGATCCTCATTCTCATAGAGGAAACGGCGGCATCTGAGATCTTTGTCGCTAGAGTATCAGAGAGACCTAGATCATCGACCAGGCGAAGAAACACAGCTTGTATGTACAATTTCCATCATATCGGTGCTTATCTTTTCAGAAGAAGCTTGATCATTAATAGTTTGCGAACTTGGCAGGCCAACATATCATAGGTTACACTTGCGCTGACATACTCGAATTAAGCCGCGGTGCTCGATGACCAATCGTGACAATCTCACACAAGCAGCAAGCGTTCAGCGATCTTGCCTCAATTGCATTGGAATACCTAGTGCACAAAACTTTTAGACAACACCAATTTCGATGAAGGAGCCCTCCGAGTCCAGGGTATGCAATGGCTTGGGTCAACGAGAAGTGAAGTCATGTGTGTATACATGTCAGGCAATAAAAACAGATGACTGAAATCTACATCTGGAGCTCAGCCTTAATGAACGTGGTTTCTTGTTCATTATACTTTCTGATATAGATCTAGATGGCTCGTAGCAAAAATTCCCAAGTCATTACTGATCCCGAGTATCATCTGGCCCTGAGCAATACAATCACCTCCGACATTTTGTCAGACTCAAACAATCCGAGAATCTCTCAGACCTTGAACATTGAAGTTCAAGGGATCTTTACTCACAATACTGCACGTCAACAAAATGATCAGTAATCAGTCACTTCTTTTCCTATCAAAACACCAATGTCATCTTGATCAAAAAATAAAACCATCTCAATCACACACACACATATATATAAATAAATTGCTTGTTTCAAAATTCAAATCCTATTCTATAGAGCATCACTTTTTCCCATCACAAACGCACACACACACACACATTTTGCAACCAGAGAGAGAGAGAGAGAGAGAAAAGAAAAATCCAAGTCAAGCTCAAAAAACAACCAAATTAAAACATAATAACACAACATTCGAATCCCCAAACTCATCTTATCTGAAATCAAATCAAAATCAAAATCGCCAAAAACAAACAAAAACATACACAGACTATACAATAGATTTAAAGAGAATGAGAATCGACGAAAAAAAGAAGAAAAAAAAAGTAAATCACATTCCCTTATCTGTCTTTGGAAATCCAACGATTTTTTTTTCATATATATATATAGAAAAAGAAAAACTCAAAAACTGAAAAAAAATATCAATTGATACTAAACTTGATTCCAAACATAACCAAAAACAATCAAAAATAAACAAAAAAATATGATTTAATCTTCTTCTTCTTCTTCTTCAACAATCGCTACTGATTTAAAAGCTGTTGAAATTCCACCTGAATTCCCATGTCCTCCTACACCTAACATTGTACTACTACCTCCTATTCCAGCATATCGACCTTCACCAAGAACAGATGAACCTGGTCGATTTTTCATAAAAAAAGCATTATTACCATTACCACTCGGATTATTATTATTATTATTATTATTATTACTGATTTTATCAAATGAGATCGGTGTTGATGGCTGTGGCTGTGGTTCAAGTTGTCTTGATGGCGCTGCGATGATCGCTGGTTGTGTATTATCAGTGACAGAAGTACGTCGATGAACAGTTTGACCTAATCCTCCACCATATCTAGCACATACATCATCATCTTCATCCACATCGACCCATTCTCCATCTTCACCTTGTTGTTGTTTAGCCGCAAACACATCCCTAATCTTTTGTCTACTTCCACTACCTGCGGCCCCATACCCATTGAAATACATTGCACCCGATCCTACCAATGGTGAAAGACCATGTCCAAGTTTCGCTCCCATTGGCGAAGCCGGGGTTGCTCGACCGAAAAAAGCTTGAGTAGGCGTACCAAAGACTGAGTGAGGCTTATGAGCCAAGAAGATCGTTGTGGTCGTTCGACTGGTAGAACTGAACGAATCTTCGTCTTTTGTGATTCCTTTGGTCTTGATCATCAACTTTTGTCCTCTACCACCTGATAATTTATTCAGCGCTTGCTCTCGTGCTTCGTCTGGGTCTTCCACTTCTGGCTCGACCTCTTCCCCAACACCGTCATCATCCTCTTCTTCAATTGTTTCTTCCAAATCGTGAACATTGATGGGAGAATGAAGACGATGGTTTTCGTCTTTGGAACGAGCAGATAAAAGTTCGTCCTCTGAAGATATTGAGGAGCGCACCGAAGATGCACCGGATTGATTCCTTGATGGCCGCGAGCGATGTGTAGAAGCTGATGGATTGGTGGTAGTGATCCGACGAACAGTGGTGCCTATCGATGGTGTTCGACGTACATAGGCGGTTGGGTGGTGCGCCGAGGCGGACCCCATGTGTTGAACGACGACATTCGAAAGTCTTGAGCCAGCAGAGCTATTGGAACCCTGTCGGCGGTGACCATGTCGTTTCCCTCGACTACCATCCACGGAAAGCTGTGGAGGGTATTGCTGAGAACCAAACTCGCTGGTAGGGGAACGGCTGCCTGGTAAGCTCGAGATCGAAGCTCTACTAGAGTCGCTTCGTCTTTTGAGTCCACGGCGGTTTGTAGCCATATCGAGTGACACTCTTCGGCTACTTTTGACCGATGACCGTCTTGAACTGGCGCTGAGTTGACGATGAATGGGTCCCGAGACGCCTGCAGTGCGAACGGAATAGGTGTTGGGATCCAAGTCGGGTTTACGTGTACTGCCCGTTGGTGGTAAGGTGGCTGAGCTAGCCTTTGAATAACCCCCATTACTCATTCCCTGAGAAGTACTGCTAGAATAATTCAGCAGACCCATGGTTTTGCGTTTTCGTTTGCGACGATCCTCATTGAACCAGAACCTAAAGCTGGAGAACAGGTTGCTGCCTTTCCGGTCTTTCATCGTGGAGTTGGGATCCGAATTCTGAGTAGAACCTTTAGCTTTGACTTTGATAAGGGAATTGACAGCATCAGAGGTGGGAGCAGGACTCGCATCATCCATAGCAATGGTTGAGAAAGTGTCACCTGTGTCCGAGGATGACATGGTTTTGGGGCGCTTCTCCGGGGTGAACTGTAGCGAAACGTTTGCAGGCGTGACAGTGGATGTAGAAGTGGATGCAGAAACGGCTGACGCTTGACCAGGCTGGGTGGCACTTGGTGGATCACTTCCCCGCCGCAAACTAAACTCTACATCCTCGTTCTTTTTAGGGGAGGATGGCATGGAGCGTGAGGGAGGCGGAGCTTCGGAAGATTCGAGTCCATGGCTGCTGGCAAAACTTCGATCAGGGGTTGAGCCACATGCGTGAGGGGCCGAAAACTCCGGTGTGAGCAAAACGGGTATTTGAGGGGCTGGTTGTGAGGAGTATGAGGAGGGTAGGATTGTTCTACGCGAAAAGAGACCGGAACGGGAAGAATTTGAGCCAGGTTTGATGTTCTCGTCCCACATCTTCGCTTCCTTCTCCTTTGACTTTATATCCTTCTTAGACAACTTTTCAGTTATTGGCTTATCATGACCATCAGGAAAGAGAGACTCTTTGAGTTTCAGTTTGGTCGGCTTACTAGAGCCATCATCAGCTAGCTTTTTGGACGAAAGCGCATGAGTGGCTCGTTGCAACATACTGACAGACTGACTTCGCTTTCGATTTTCCGCTGGCAGCTTGAGTCGACCGGCGTCAACTATGATCGGGCCATCCTGCTCAGAGTTGAACAAGGTATCGTGCCCGATTGAAGAAGTGCTACCCACGGTCTCGTCGGAAAGAAGACTAACGAAAGGAGGTTGCTTTGGGGAAAGCTGGTCTGGTTTCTGGGTAGGTGGTAGAGGCTTGACCGGAGTTGTGTTCACTGATTTGCCAACTATCTTGATGGGATTCAGCAAAGGCTCGATAGTCTGGCTGCTAGTCAGAATAGCTTTCACCTTGCGAGGATTGGATGGCGACAGGTGTAAGTCGTCATGACTCGTTGGCTGTCGTAGCTTGCCAGGGCAGGACGCGGGAAGTTGCCGATCTTCGGACGCATACAGGAAAATGTTGGAGCTAGCAACGGAGGAGCTCAAGTTGGGCATCGGTGCTTTTTCAAACGTCTTTCCATCAGCTTCGTCCGCGGCTTGGGGGGTCGGCACCGGCTTCAAAACCGCACTCATGGCTGAGAGTCGAGCTGACGAGCGCTCAGCATATTCCCGATCTGCTATCTCTTTTTCCAACTTTCGCTTCAGCAGCCACCACATCGCACCAGAAGCGTCACACGCATTGGATTGTACTGAATGCATCATTTGACCAGTGTCAAACCCAATAGTGCTGAGCGATTTGAGTAAGCCAAGATCGTCGTCACTCTTGAACGGAGTCTGTCTGATGATTTTCATGGCACCGAGGTAATCAATGACAAACGAAAGCGATGTTGATGCGAGGAGCGAATTGTTCAGAGGTAAAGTTGACGTGGATGGCACCGCAGAGATAGACATGGGCAAGCCAGCTTGATCGAGGTCCTCTATGGGGGCGATACGCTCTGAGATTGTACTACCCACAGATCGACGTTTTGTTCGAGAGGGTGTACGGATGTGAGGGTGATGGAGGTGTGAAGATGGAAAAGACGGTACAATGGATTGTGGGCGACGTTTCCGGCTTCCGACTGGGTCATTGGGAACTGTAGTACTTGTAGACGACGAGGAGAGGCGATGATGATTTTTCTCAATCTTGTGAGACTGCAAGTTCTCGAGCGATTGACTCGATTGATCATCTTCATCCAATCCATTTAGGTGTTCGGAGCCTTCGCAGGAAGTTGCATTAGCTCGCTGAAGCATGCCGCCGCTGCTCGCCTTACGCGACTGAGGACAGGGTGTGCTCAGTGGATCAAGCGGTTTGGTGATGGTAGAATTGGAATTGTTGCGGTGCTGAAGAACCAAGGTCGTCTGTTTGGGTTTGGTCAACGATGTAGACAGTGTTTTGACTGGTGTCGACTGATTTGAGGCTAAGACGGGGGACAAGTTGAGATTAGGGACATCGCGAACACATGATCTATCCTCTGACGTGACGGGCGAACTTGTATTACTCCGACTGGGGCCGATTCCCAAATCGCTCTCTTTTGAGCTAGACTCTGAGGTGTCCGATTCTATAACAATTTGATTCCGATGTTTGATGCTATGATCATAGGAAGGCGATTGAAAAACGGTAGAATCAAGACAATTATCGGGTGCAGATGATGAGCAAGTGGACTTGGGCGAAGTCGTCAACTGTTGGTCTTCTTCAGCAATGGTCGAAGGCCTGGAGGTAGATTCACATGCGGGGAAGGTGTGCTGAGAGGGAGGGGTAGTGAACCAGGAATGAGATAGAATGTTCTCGATCGAAGGCCTCGCCTTGGGATCTTGCTGAAGAATCTTAATAATCAGATCTCGCGCCTCTAGGTAATTCATGGAAATCAGTTTGTCTGCAATAAAGTGAAGATAAGACATGAGCTGTCAACTCACCATTACTGAGAAAGTCAGGGATCTCGAATTTGCCAGCCATGATAAGTGACTTCATCACATCCTCATCATCGTCATCAAATGGCAAGCTACCAGAAAGCAGCGTGTAAAATATGATTCCCAGTGACCAGATATCGACCTCTTAAATACAGCAAAAGATGGATTCAAGTTTGTACGCTTTAGATCAGCACACACAAAACATGACATGAGAATGCAAATGTGATTGAAAGAGCCGAGTGAACGTACCTTCGCCCAGATATTTGCGCCCAGCCAGCATTTCAGGTGCTGCATAACCTGTTGTACCACAAAAAGTATCCAAAAGTTTTCTTTGCTCGAATTCTCTTCCGAAGCCAAAGTCGGCCAATTTTGGATTACAGCGCTCATCAAGCAAGACATTTTCGAGTTTCAAGTCACGATGTACCACACCCTCTTGATGAACATAACCTAGACCCAGACAGATTTGACCAAAGATTCTTCTAGTTTCAGATTCAGTGAAGCGAGTCTTCTCCACCAGATAATCAAACAATTCTCCTCCAGCACAGAGCTCAGTGATCAACCAGATAGAGTGTTCGGTAGCGATGACCTCGTAAAGTTGAACCACATTCGGATGATGGAGTCTTCGATGATGATGTATTTCTCGAGTGAGCAGAGGAGGTGATGAAGATTTGGGGATGTGTTTGATAGCCACTCGTGTACCAGTTAGCCGATGGATACCGATCCTGACTGTACCAAAGCTTCCTAAGGTGAATAAAAGAGGGGTATATGAGTAAATGAGATCTGAGATTGAACAGTCAGGTAAAGAAGAGGACGAACCTTCTCCAATGACCCTACCCAAAGTGTAATTGCCCACTACTTTGAGTTGAGTTGAATTCAATTCCTTTCCAAGTTCTTGATAGGCTTGTACCAACTAGGAAAGAAAGGATCGAGTGTTAGTGAAAGAGAGGTGAGAGTTGAAGATGAAGATCGAGATCTGACCTGAGCCTTTTGACCGGTTGTAGGAACTGAATTAGGAAGATACCGATGTCGATTGTTCATGATCGAAAAAGAATGAGAATCGAATGAGATGCGAAAAGAAAAGAGAAGAGAGGAATGGAAGGAGAGTAAAGAGAATGAGGATTTGATGTGAGATGAGAATGAGAATGGAATGAAAATGAAAATGAATGTTTGGTTGAGTACTAAAGTAAAGTTGTTTGTAAGTTTGGATTGAAATTGAGTTTTAAGTCACAATTGGATTGGGTTTGAAGTGGTCAAAAGTTAAGTACAAAGTTCTTCGGCTCTGTACAACAACCACCAACCACCAACCATTCTCTTACAACATAAAACTTAAGGGTGAATTCAAAATTGCATCCTTCTTCCCGAATTTAACCATCTTCTCATTCTTTATTCAGTCGTCAAGGGTACGTAAACTTTGATTTCCTTTGACCTCTTTCACATCACCCTCATTTTAAGTATGTACCTACCTCTCTCAACAAACGCTCACTGAAAATCTCATCCAAAATGTAATCTTCAACTCTAACATTCTACACATCTTTCACCCCGGTTGACCCCTATCTAATCTTAACAAAGTTTCCCCGAGTTTAACTCCATCAAAGTTTGAATGAATTCCTTCTGGATGAACTGCCCTTTATCCCTAGGGGTATCCCAGGGTCATTTTGATGTCCAATTTTTTTTCTATATAGGCTGGGATTTCAAGACCGCATTTTTCCCATGATACCTTTTTGCATAACCAGTACTTTCTACCTAACTGCCAAAGTCAAACTTGAGAAACACACAACGACAACAAAGAAACAAATTTCGAAAAAGTGACAGCGTGAGGTGTATACAATCAATTTGTTACAAACCAATCACTTGCAAATAAGTTGAAACCCCTAAGCATCTACGGCACATTTCTAGGATTTATTTAATATGAAAATTCAAATCATCATCTGAATTATAGGGTACTACACTATTTTACAACAAGACATATACGTATGCAGCTTCTGATGACCTGTTGCAAACCCAACTGCTTTACAGATTACTCTTCGGTGTGATTCAATACTGAGATCTGGATGATCGAAGTGAATCATCTTGAGATGGATCTGGTCTGAGAAATCCCACAAGCTGGACTCTCTACGGCCGTTCAAACCGTAGTTCATTTGTTCTATGAGAAGGTAAGAGTCTCACTTCGGCAGTCAACTCTCGTAATTTTGATAAATGTTCAGCATTGACTCGGTATCTATACCCATCACTAATTCTGTAAGATGAAAACCTCAACGTAAATTATCAAAAGCGTTCAATGCAAAGGATCGATAAAAAAAACTCACCCTTTGGGCGGAATAGGCAAAGGCCATTCCCACCACCTACTATGATGCCCGAAAATCTCCTTGAAGTTTGCAAGTCTTGTGCCTAGATCGTATACATTCAGCTTTGTCGCTCCCAGTTCTAATTTCTTACGTTCAGACCGTGATAAGCGATCGTCTGATTTATAAACAGGTAGACTATATGATGGAAGTGCGCCTTGGGATGTTGAATCAGATGGTTTGTTTGGAAAAGATGGGCTGTCATTGGACGACAGAGGGCGAGAGCTTGTTCGAAGCAGGGCATATGAGTTTACCGAGTCAGATGATATTGTGGGTCGAACACGTAATGAGCGCTCCATGTTTTCAATAGTGGTACTTTATGATGTTCAAGTTAGAATTCTCATGAGCTGGATTCATCAAACTCAAATCTTGGTTGACTAAAGAGAGGTATTTGCACACTTACCGATTGACGGAGACCAAGTAAATATGGTAGGCGCCAAAACCTGTGAGGACTAACCCAAACAAGATACCCACAAGAAATAAAAACGCCCAATTCAAGGGTGCTAATCGAAATTGGTCTTCTGACAAATGTGAATTGATGGTGACAAATTCTGAAAGTCCTTGAAGAGCTGCAAATCCACAAATGATTGATGTGATTGATGTCCATACGAGGAAAAGCACAAAATACTTATGGTTATGGAGTCCAACACAACGTCCACCCAGCCATGGGCAATGATGGTCCATCTAAAGGTACAAGAGAGATGCGTGGATGTGAGTGCGTCATCACCCTATTGCGAGATCCGAACAACGGACTTCTCACCCTCAACACACATCGTTTGCACGAACTGCAGTGATGTGCTCTATCAGCTTTGACTAAATCGCATTTGCGACAAAAACGCTTCGAGCCATCTGATTTGCACATCAGTGTATCGACTCCTGCTAAATCTTTTGGCGGGGCTGGTGCACTTGAAGAGATCACTGTATCCAATGCCGACACTAGATCGAACCGATTTGATGATCGTTGCTCAGCCAAAGACACTTGCTCTTGAAAAGTCAACGTTGAAGGTGGCAAATATTGTGGCCGTGATGGATATCCTGGAAGTAAGGCAGTTGATGAAGGTCGAGGCGATTTGGGAGGTAGATGTGGGCGTGGACGTGAGTCATGAATAGTATTGGATTTGGAGCTCGAAGGCTGCGGTGAATCCAATAAGGGAGTAGCACCTTCTACTTCAGGATCGGCGTTGCCTGGATAATCGTCTTCATCATCGCTTTCTTGATCAACTTCACTATAATGCTTGTGACTTCGAGCATTTACATAAGGATGCGGAAATCTTCGAGGTGCTCGAGAAGGCATTACATCCATGGGTACAGGTTCTTGCCCGTCATCTTCTGGGAAAATTCCTTGAGGTATATCGCAACTTGAGCTCTGAGCGTTCTCCATTAAACCAACGATCTGAAATGTTCTTTCATCCATGGTCTGAACCCATCCAGGTCCAGCCTTGACACAAGCTATCAGGCTTCCGATGGCCATCATCCAACAAAACTCGAATGGGACCAAAATGAGGACGCCCATTTTATAATGCTGACGATGGACCATCAAATAGCTTAAAACCAAAGAAAAAGCTAATGTGTATTGGGCCCAGCCAAAAATCAGAACTGTCAAAGGAATATAAGACACGTCAGTGAATGCCAACGCAAGATTTCATCTAACGAGATAGTCTCAATTCAATAACACTGACTCACAAACCAGTACTAATGGGAGTTCTTTAAGGAAGCGGAAAAAAGGCTGCCGAGAAGTATTGAAGTCGCTTCGAAATACTATGGGATGAGCCCCCAATCTCATTGATGACATGTCGAGTAGTGGCATGGTGAAGAGGATGTATGATTGATTCTGATTATAATAGCATTCAAGTTCTTGAAGTTCGTTGAGGTAAGGTGATGAGGATGTGTTGATGATATCGAGTTAATTTGAAATTAAAAATTAAGAAAGTACTTTGAAACTGACTACTCACACTCAACTTTGTTCAAACTTCAAAGTCACTTCGACTCTCACAACCTGTGATATGTGAGGCACGCGGTTATTTCACCAGAACCTTTTGTACAGGCAACGGGGATTAACGCAATTACAGGACCCATTGGGTACACCACGGGAGGGTTTTGCGGTCTGGAGACCGCCCTCTGCACAAGCGGTCTGCAGACAGAGCATAGGTTGCCCAGAAATGGTCTGACCCGGTCTTGAAAGTTCTTGACAATTCCTCCCAGTTCTAGGAGAAGGACTGGGTTTTGGGGAGCATCGGGGTTTCGTATTATTTGTGATAATTATCACATGATAATTATTGCATGATAATACAGATCACGTGCCCCAACATATCTGCCTTGTTGTAACATGTATCTGTATGTGTCCCTCTGCTGCGCGCGGGGCTTGCGCCCCGAACATTTGACCTCCTCTAACCCATAGCATTGTTCTTGTTCCATGTTTCAACACGTCTCCTCTTTCGTCTTTTTTTTTCTCTTCAAAAATTTTCATCTCTGAAACACGACACAACCCTTGCACGACCCTTGTGGATCGAAAGGATTATATAATGCCTGGCCAAACGGACGCTATGCTCTCGCTCTCTCATCAAGACAATCAGCTTGCCTACAAACCGCCAACACATCATCAATCAACAAAATCATGACCAAGCCCGGCAGTCCCTACATCAGCAAGAAATACCGGCGCACCTGCCCTTCCACCGACCTTCCGTCACCCGCTCATGGTCACAGTGTTGGCCTCACGTGTCCAAATTGTCCAAACAACCGTTCATTAGTTTATATACCAGGGGGCCTTGATACTGTCAAGGTCAAAGTGAGTACACAATATTCAACAGAATTCCCAACAACCCAGCGCTGACTACCTTGTTGTACCAGTGCCCAACGTGCCAAAACTACTACCGCACGTTCAAGATGAACCAGCTCAATCACGAGATTGCACTAATCAACTTAGGCCACGAGTACCCCATCCCTTACGAACCCTCTGCCTTTGGACCTCCGGTCAACATCAAGGGTGATGTTGTAACATCAGAAGTTTCCGTCAAGGAAGCAGGCACCTCCACCCAGCCGAAAAGAACCCCTCCACAGATGCCCTGTGCTTGTACCAAGGAAGGTCCAACATCACAAAAGCATAAGGACAAAGGCCACACCGGATGTAAATACCTATATTGCAAGTCGGTCAGTATCTACAAATTTTCAATCGTTCAAATATTCATCTTAATGCCTTCACTTTTTGCCACTGTACACCACTGACATGTAGGCAAATTTTTTGTGTTTGTGTGACGTAGTGTTGTCATGAGTTTGGCGTACCAGGGGAATGTTATCCTCATCGCGTTATCACACCATCCGCACAAGACTCTTTGAAACAGCTGACGGTTACTTCAACTCAGTCAACCGAAGCTTCCAATACTTCAACTCAGTCATCCCAAGGTTCCAATCGGCTAACTTTCACTCAGTCAACTGATTCTTCCAACCAGCTGTCATTTACTCAGTCAAATAGCTCAACAACCAGTCTTCCTCTGCGTAAAAGACCCCGATTGCTGCCCGAACAGTGTTCACAAAGTGTCCACCGAATTGGTCGTATCATGTCAGAGGACGGGGAATGACTGCTAGCTAGTGCTCGTTGCAAACACAAAGATGTGGGAGAAAACCCCTCTGCCCCTTCTATTGATGAAGGGAAGGTGGTCAGCCTTCACCTTGTGACCAAGGTAAGTTACTGTTTCTAAATGAGGTCACTCTACGTGTGTTTGACACCCTCTTGGGCACACTCAAATGTGGTGCTAATGGTTGGTATTGATTTTTCTGAAGGAAAAAGGATGAATTGCCCGGTCTCATAAATCTCAAATTCTGAGGACTATTCGGAGACCTGGTAAGACCATCTCCGGGCAACCTATGCTCTGTCTGCAGACGGCTTGTGCGGAGGGCGGTCTCCAGACCGCAAAACCCTCCCGTGGTGTATCAGTCTCGGGTTTCCCTTTTGAACCCGAGGGTCCACTATCTACTTAAGGCCTGCACCCGGCCCGTGAAGTTACGGACCGCCCGCCGGGGGGGGGCGGGCCGGGCCAAGCCTCATTTGCCTCAAAAAGGGGTTTGGCCCGTGAGCGCTTCGCGCTCCAGCCCGTCGACGGGCTAGGCCCGGCCAGAAATGTCTCAGCGGGGTGTTAAGACAAGAACATCTTGGCTCAATCGACCGAAGAAGCACAAGATCTTTGGGATTAGAAACTCACACCATGCTGAGCTTTGATGGCGGCATCAAATTCTTTCAAGAATATTTTTATTCAACTGTTTTCAATACAATAAAACAAATAAAACAATGTTTGTTAAGACAATAAAACAAATAAAACAATGTTTGTTAAGACAATAAAACAAATAAAACAATGTTTGTTAAGTAGTTTTAGATGTGTGAAATAAGGACAGCTTGTCCCAGCTTTTGAGGCAAATTGAGGCCTCAAAATTCAATGGATCCATGGCAGACCGATCATCAGTCCACACTCTCCCACCAGCAGAAAATGACCGTTCAGAGGGGGTAGAGGTAGCAGGGATAGACAAGTATGCTGAGGCCATTCGAGCAAGAGTAGGAAAGTCCTCCGCGTGAAGTCCCCAATATTCTAAAGGATTGACTCTTTTGTCTGCACGTCCACTGGATAAGTACATCTCAACTTCTTCTTCAATGGTGAGTTTTTTTTTACGTGTGATGAAACGACGTGGCCCATCTTCTTCGGGTTCTGATTCAGGATGATCAACATTCCCTAGTTCGGGCTGTTGTCCTTGATGAAAAGTTGCAGCCTCCTTGATAAATTTGGATCGCAAGTCCTCTCGGTCGTACAGACCGGCCATCTCAATTGTTGATGTTGTCAATTCAAGGAGTTTGCTTCGAGGATCGAGGATGTTAGCAAAAAGATAAACAGGTTTTTTGAGCGCAGCTTGATGGTATTGCTGGAGCTTGAGTCTCATAGGTCCTATGGCTGCTCGAAGTGGTTCGTTTGCATGGCCTTGCCAGGCCTATGGAGCACGAAAATTTGATAACAAGATGTGTAAGTCATTTGTCAAGACTGATGTATGGAAAGATTTTGAAAACAAACCTTCTCAAACTTTTCTAAAATCCATTGATAGACCAGTGCGGCATCGGCAGTTGTTGGATATTTGGAAGCTGATAGTATCTTTGTTGCTGTGTTAAGTGGTGTGAGAAACGCGACAAGATGGGCCACCAAATCCCATTCACTGTTGGTGAGGGCAAACTTTGCATATTCACGATCGTTGTTAGTACGATAATCAATCGCATCCTTGAGTCAATAAGATCTTGCATGAGCTTCACAATCAGAATTCCACCGTGTGTCAACCCGTCGGATAAGTCAAAGATGATCCTTTTCTGGGAGCATACCCTTTACCAAGAGTGAAAATGACTCCACACGTTGTGGAGAAGCTTAGACATAGTTGGTTAATCCAATCAGGCGAGTTAGAGCACTGGTGATTTGATCAGTGTCTTGATGTAGCCAAGTAGCGAGTCCAGGAGGGATTGAAGGGTTTTTGTCGCCTAATTTCTCAGAGAAAACATGAAGGCCAGCTTTAGCAACCAGGTTGATGACGTGTGCAATACATCCAAGGAGGTGTTGGTCAGCGCGGAATTGAGGGACTGCTTCTTCCAATTTTCTTCCCATGACAGAGTTGTTAGACGCATTATCGGCAGTGAGACAAAAGAGTTTATCAAGTAGATTGTATGTGTTCAATGTTTCAATGAAGTGTTCACAAATATTTTCCCCAGTATGCGGACCATTGATCATCTTCATTCCAATGATAGCCTCACGCAACTTGAAGTCTTTTGAAACCCAATGCGCCGTGACTCCAAGAATTGATTTGTTATGTTGACTCCAGCCGTCACAAGTAAAATTGACATGAGTAATGTCCTTGAGGCAATGACTAAGTAAGCGTTGACCTTTAATAAACTGAGCCTTGAGGGTATCGGTAAAGGTAGTATGACTAAAGAAATAAGGCTGAATGTTTGGATTGACTAGCATTAACACATTCCGTAGATCCTCAGATTCGACTAACGAGAAAGGAAGCTCTTTGTTCACGATGAGGCGGAAGATAGCGGACCAGAAGGTTGAATTCGAGAGCTTGTCACTCTTGCATAAAGTAGAAAAGACAGAGCAGGAGATCAGACAGGAAATGTAACTATATACTGAGGTTTGAGGCACTTACTGGAGCAATTCAACCAGTTTTGAGGTACTTGCGCATGTCAACCGCTCCTTCTTCAACATGTGATTCTTTATCCAGTACGTGCTTGAGCAGGTGTCGACTCATTGATTTTGTACTGTGAGTATCATCAACTTTATAACTTTTTCCACACTCGTTTCCAGGCTCAAGTTCGAAGGTGCAAATGGTCCTGTTCTCGTCCTCGTTGGTGATTGGATTGACAATCAATTGAGTCTTGAAGTACCTCCACACCCACGATGTTTTGCTCCCGGTTCTAGAGTTAATCCGACTAGTTAGGTTTGGGCGAGTGGAGCTGGTTGATCGTACATTGACGCTGAGACGCGGATGTGAGGTATCGGAATCTGCGTCAGATAAAACAATCGCCAAATGTGGATTGGAGAGACGAGTTTGCTTAATTTTTGAGCTGGGTAGAGGGCTGGTGTTTTGCTTTTTTTTTGATGCCATTGTAATAAACTTTACAATATAAATAAGATAATATCCAAATACAGTGTTTAATATAATCAAGATGATAGAGTGGGGATGAGATGATAGAGCGGCTATATTCAACCTCCAGCTTAAAAAAAAAAAAAAAATTCAAAGAAAAATTCCGGCCCGCCCAAGGCCCGCCCGAGCTTCCCGCAGGCCAAGCGCGGGGCGGGAAAAGCCCGGCCGGGGCGGGCCGGGTGCAGGCCTTATATCTACTCGGGAATAAGCTTAATCCCCGAGAAACCTCCAACCGCTCATCTTAGCTTACTCCGCGCATCAGCGAGTTGATTAAAGATAAACATGAATGGATTCTTTAATTACATAGAGACGGAAATGTGCCGAATGAAAAGGGAGGAACAAATGAGAAGCAAGGACATACATACATTGCGAGGTGTGTGTGACTTGGAATTTGCATGAACAGCGGATGAACAAGATGATTTTAAGGGGGTATAGAATGGTCAGTATCAGAGGATAATATATCAGTGAATTATTGAGCGAGAGGAGACGGAAAAATGTGAGTAGAATGGTCAAAAGCACAGTTGTGAGGTAAGCGAGCAAGAGGGAGCAAAATGGAAAGATGAGTGCGGCCATGAGTGTCGCGGCGATGCCTGGACTGAGCTACCGGGACGGATGCAATATTAATATGCTACCGACGCTGCTTGGACGGTCTGTTTGTGCTATTGAACAACCTGAGGGTAGTCAAGAACTCATCGGCCTGTTGCCGCATAGCGGCTATCACCGGTAGCGTGGCACGATTTAGAATGCCGGCCTCTTCGTTGTACGGAGCTTCAGCGTTGATCTGGCGGAGCGTCTTCAGAGGCTCCTTTAAGTCCTCCTTTTTCTTGTAGAACTGTGAGGACGGGGTCGGGAGGCGATTACGGCCGGAATAGAGCGCCGCGCTGCGACAGAGAGGTTAGTACTGGTTAAGTTCGTGCTACGTCCGATTACTTACGTCCGTTGGGTCAGAGGTAGTCTGTCGTACATGCCGGGCGTGACGGAACACTCTTTCTGGTCAAAGGTCTTACTCTGGGGCCAGCGGAAGCTGTAGAAGGGCGATGATGGGACACGTGTTGCGAGAAGACTTGACAAGAATCTTTATAAGTCAACGAAGGATAGATGGACGGCCTCTTGAAAAGAAAGCAACCACAATTCACCCGAGCTCATTGCCATCAGAAGGACCCTATGCGGATACGCGAGGAGGAAGCCCTCCATTATCAATGGCGCTTCTCAGGGGTATTTCCATGGCTCTACATTTCTTATTCAGACTACTTGCCCTTGTAGGAATGTGACGACACGCTGGGTTGCTCATGCACTCCTGCAAAGCTGCATGAGCCTTTTCGCCGCTGTCCAACACGTGCCCGTATTGCCGGAGACAAGTGGAACCGCCCTCAACCACCTACAACAATGTCCACGGATCACCGAGTCGACAAACTCCTTGTCCCGGAGGAGCCAATACTTCATGTCAAGTCTCAAAGCAGTATTTGCCATGCAATTACAAATTTCAGACTTTGGAGCCCCGCGGTCTGAACCGCATTTGTCACTTTCCCGGGAAAGTTCATCTACGGCTTTTCGGAAAGTCTCGTAAAGGTTCTGGTGAAATAACTCCAGGCATATGTGAGTAACCAACATCTTCCTGTACACACCATTGACAGCCGAGTGAAAGTGAAAGCAGGGACAACAACATGGGGCTTGATCACTGGCTCTCACTTCAGGTATTCAGAGCAACCTCAAAGGGTGCTTGCTCAAAACATATGTCAGGTTGTTTCAGTATCATCATACATACATACTGGGAAGCTCATCTCCAGATGAAGTAAAGTGAATAATGCATAAAAATAAGTTCAACTTTGATCTCCAGGCATTTGCAATATTTCAAGCCTGAAAATGTCCAGCTATTGCAAGGTCAACCAAAGAAATTGATGAAGTATATGTATACCTGATTTTTTTGAAATACCCACATTATATAAAGGCCCTCCAGCCAACATTGGTTGATACATTATGATGGAAAATTTCATAAGCTATAGAATCTCATTGGTGGAATGATCAAGTTGATAATTTTCCTCATGATCTTTTCGTTATTGCACGCACTTTCCTGTTCACCCGTACGTCCGGCCAGAGATGAGAAAGTTCAAACAAGCGACTCGTTGTTATACATTTTGTCAACAAATACCTGAACTGCAATAGATCAACAGACAGACTTGTGCACAAACTACAAAAAAACTAATCCTCCAAACCGGAGAAGGATGAAGACAAATTTGGTTTCAAACGTTGCATTTTGAGCCATATAACTCTTCTCTCAATTGTAGCAAATGATCATTCAAACAAGTTGAGAAAAAAAGACAATCATCAAGATGGGATGAATGGAAGAATGATTGATTTTATGTTTCATTTAGTTTTACAACGAGGATGACCTAGTGCTACAACATGATAGATTTCAACGCTTCATGGGGAATCGGCACCAGGTAATTTGCCATTTGCAATATCACCTTGAATTTGCACGAAAGCAAGCTTAAGTTGTGGGTAGATGCAAAGGCAAAAAGAAGTGTTCAGAAAACAAGCTTACTGAAGTATAATGAGAAGGCGCTATGCCAAGCAGCCTTTCCTCCGGTCTCGATGACGTCACCGTGGCTATCATTCCAGAAAAACATCAGTTCCAGCTCAAATAACGTTCTGAGGATAGACCAATTTATGATGAGAAAAGTTGCAACTCACCAGGGGATTATGCGATCAAAGTCCCATTGAAAAACTTTGCTGGCCGAGCGAGCCATACAACTGTCAATAAGGCCAGATCATCAGCCAAATATAATTTGATCAAAGCGAAATGAGTCCTAACACTTTGTCCTTGGCAGCTATGTTGTAGAGAAATCGTTGATGGAAAACTGTGTCAGGTTTTAGCGACACAAATCGGTCTAAGAAACTGGTGGGTGACTCGGACGACTTGGAATACTACAAAGAATCGAATTTCATCCCATTTATTGGCTGAATCTACAGCAGTTAGTATAAAGATGGATTTCAAACCTGTTCATTCGCTGGAAGATTGAATAGCAAGTCGGCTTCGATCAACGTCTTGCTCGGGACGTGTAAGAAGGCAATGTCCTACATTTGTGAGGATTCAAGAAGCGCATCAATGGAGGCTATGAGATAAATCTCATTTTCTCGAGACACCGTACTAGCGTTGGATTAATAAACGAATGCCAACCTTGTTAACGAAACCATCGAAATATTCCGCTTTGATTTCTGACTTGACTGCCCCTTCAGCTTGGTCCATTGGGCTTGGGCCTTTCGCAGTCCACTCAGCAACTTCTAGCTTTGTTTTATGCGCCGAACCTTCAGGTCCGTAGATCTTGGCACTCGGATAAGCCTTCGCATACTCGGACGTGAAACCAGTGTGTTCTATATCAGCAATGGCAATATGTCTGTTAGGTGAAAAGGTTACGCGAGTTTGATTAATGATCAGGGATCGTTGAAGGTCATTGATGAGATGGTCAATTATCACAAACTTGACTTGTCCGAGTGAATCAATCTTCGTCTTGGTTTCTTCACCAAGCGGGGTGGACGCCAAAACCCACACAGTATCATCAGACAGTTTAATCGCAGTTGTTCGACCCCCGATAGGCTGTAGTCCGAGCCTTTTCTAAAACAAAGAAGCCATATGTGATGAGCCGATGATAGTGATCTTGAATGAACGATCTTCGAGCTTACGAATGGCTTTGAAAACGTCATCACGCCCGGTACAACTTCTCGTATCTAGATTGTAGTAGTCAATCTCGCAAATCAGACATCGTTATCAGTCAGATTGAGACTTATAAGGATGTTGTACGAACTACGACATCAGCCATGGTTTGCGACAATAATCTGAAGTGAATGATCAAAAGGTGATAAGATGATCTTGAAGCTGAATGATTTGAAGAGAGAATGATTCGTGATCGGACTGGATCCCCAACGAGTCTTTGAATACAGTCATGACCATGTGCTGCAAGTTCCAATCGGCCGGTAATACTTTGATCTCCGACAATCCTCCTTCATCAATCACGAATCATGAACCATGTTGCATGTTACACCGCACGTTTGTACAGCCTGATGACATAAATGTGTACATGACTAATGCCGAAGAATGACGTCAGAGGAAAAGCAAACTGATGATAAGCCAGAGAAAACTCTCATATGTTACACATCTGATGGCTGGGGAAGTGGGAGTGAGGGAAACCAGAAACGATCAAAGAGAGATGCTAGATGAAAGTCAGGCTCAAGCTCTAAGGGGAGTAGAGAAGGTATCAAACTTAAACTTCCTTTCATTCTTCTTTGATTATGTCTTCTTCTTACGGGAATGGCAGACCTCTAAAGAAAAATATTGGTCTGGTGTTTACAATGACATACAATCCAAGCTGTTCCGCTTTTACTTCACTTGGTATCAGCCCTAGGTTTGATATGGTCATTTTAACCTGCACACGCGTTGCTTGGAGTGGCATCAAAGAACTTTTACAATTCAATCATCTCTGTTTGCTAGACGCGTTGTATAATCTGATTATGACCATGAGCACACACAGTCCATGACAGCACGGCAGCGACTTTCACGATTTACATTGCAACATAACTAATTTGTACACAAGTCTTGTCTTCATCGAATTGCGATGGCTGTCCGTAACTGTATCCTCCGCAAGCACATCAGTGCAAGGCGTTTTGGATCGTTTTCATACCTGTCCTCCGTGTCTTCTCTTCGTACGCCAACCTGCCCCAGCGTTAATGAAGGCCAACGACCCTCTAATCCTTCCCCCTTGGAGTCGGTTGCTTGAAGCAAGTCTCGGAAGGGCGTGAAATTGTTGTCGCAAGAATCAGGACATACCGAGTACCTCTGGCCGCTCCATGGGGAGCATGTTTCGAGCGAAAGGAGATCAAGGAACAGAGGTTGCAGATACAAGAGATGGGCGTCGGGACCGCGGATCAACAGAGATTTGAGCATGGTCTCAGGGGGTGACGAAGGGTCAAGGTCTGAATAGAGTTATCGCGTCAGACTATGTACAAGTTTGATCAAGCTTAATTTGGGAACATTTACCTGGGATAACTAAAGATGAACCTGATGACATGGATGCAGCTAAAGAGCCGTCATACAGAGATAGACGTAGTAACTGTTGCATGATGTAGGCAATCTCTTCGTCGCGAATCCTGGAAGGGAATTGATTGGTCAACTAATCCAAGCCACATTGAAGGTGTCTTTACCTTGAAGATGGCACACGGCCTCGCAGGCTCGCATCCGCGACGTATGTCTTGATGGCAGCGTAACATCGATCAATTAAAGCGGGCAAGCATAGCGCAGCTACTCGTCTTCGTTCGAATTCTGAAATTGCGTCGTGTGAGCCACGCTACGGAAATCCAGGACGGTGAAGATGACTTCAAGCTTACCTTTGTCGCATTTTTCAACCCGGCTGCAACATACAAATAGCAAGTCAAAGCACCAGTAGGCAAATCGTTCACGCGGTCGGGCTACTGCTTCAGCAGACGTGCCAACCACTTCATCGTTGGTTTGAAAACCGAAGTCAGAGATCAGGCGTGTTTCTTTCCGAGGGGTGTGTTCACCTGAATTGGTGGCTCCACTAAGTAGCGAGGATGTTGAGAGTGTCGCGGGTGAGGCCAATGAAGACAAATCATGCAGTCGCGATGCTTCTTGTAGAGCATTAGCGAGTAATTGAATCGTCTCATCTGGGATGCCAGGTCCACCCAGATGGGGCAAAATATCTACTTCCAGTGAGGCTTTGGAGGACATCACTGTTTTGTTAGTATATATAGCGATGACTCACGCAAAGCGGATGTCATCATCTTACCTATAAGCGCAAGATCAAAGTTCTCTTCAGCACGTTGCTGATCCAATTCCAAGGACTGGGAAAATTCACTATTCATGCCTTTATCAGCTCATGTATGATGGTATGTTGATCGGAAACAAGTCACCCTGAGCTTACCAGTCAGCTAGCAAGCCTGCGGAGAACGTTTCAATTAGTTGAACCCACACATTTTTGAATGCTGTCGGTTCAACACTTTGCTCAATTTGCAAAAGGCTCGGTAAACAGCTCCGTACAATGGTCAGGAAAGAGGTGGTTGCTGTCTTCCAGAGCGGTGGTGCTTTGCCATGTTTGTAAGCAGGTGGACATTGATATTTCGATTTCATCGCGACCGAGAATGACTACGTGAGACATTGATATGTCAGCCGTCCACAAACTCAGAAAATATGGCGAGAAACATACACGAAACAGCTGAGAGGTTGCGTTGGTGTTGTAAATGCCTGGCAGTGAATTGAACTTTGCGTGTAATCCAACCAACCTCGGCTGGGCTGCCTTACACATGGCAACGTACGAGACATGTGTAGAGGTGGGACGATTGGATGAAGGATCGTGAGCATCAAATGAAGAAGTGAACGCCAAAGTGCTGAGCTCGGAAAGCAGTGTGATGAGTGCTGAAGGGACACCGGGAGTATCAAACTGTATTTCGTCAAGAGTAGACATTACAACTGATTGCAAGGGTGGCAAGGTATCCACATCCGGTCGGTAGTCGGGACTATGACTATAAGTAACGACAGACTTGCAGATGTTAAGTAACGTCGTAACCCGCTCCAAATCCATCGTCAATCGTGTAGCAGTCTGTAGAGTTCGCATGACTTTGACATAAGCTTCTAGGGCCACTTGTGTAAAGTAGATTCCTGAGAAGCTTTGATGGTCGTGCTCAGAAGAAATAACTTTGCCCATTTCCACTACGGAATCCCAAGCAAACTCCCAAGCCGCCTTGACCATATCTTGATCATTGACGTTACTGAGGTCAGCACTCAAAATCATCGCCATCGCCCTCATTGCCACAGTAGCAACTGCCGGCCGATCGCGAATGAAACTTTGGTGCAAGTGTTGGATCAGTGTACTCCACATCTCGTGAAATTTAGGCGTCTTGATGATATGAGAAGACATGTGGTCGAACAGGACTTTGCCAGTAGACTCCAAAACCAATATTTTCGAATCATCCAGCTGTTTGGCAGAGAGCGCAAGGGAAGCTCCGTTTGGCTGCCGTACAGATTGGATATCCGTACCGTCCACTGGTTGGTCTTCAATGCCATAGGAAGTACTACTAATGGACTTTGAGAGAAGATCAATCAGAGGAAATACAACCTCCCACAGAAGTTCGTACCAGACGCCTTCCGACAAAAGGTTACCATATAAACCGATGGTGCGGAACAGCGTTTGGATTGCTCCATCTCTAACTTCTTGTCGTGACGCATCACTCAGTTTCAAAAGCTTGGATAAAAGATACATCCATAATTCCACGTAGCGATGATCATCAGAGCTAGTTGCTTTGTTCTGGCCTTGAACGTGATCAGAAACCTGCCATAGAAGTCCTCCAGCTGTGAGGGCAATGTTGATATCTTCTGTCTGCCTACCAAACTCCGCCAAAACACTGATACACTGTCGAAGCTCTTCAAGTTCGAGTGCTGTGAGAAAATCAGTACATATAAGTTGCAGCGAGGGGAAACTAGCTCGAATCAGGGCGGATGTCTTTGTTGTAGACTGCTTGGACGGGACCACCGAAAGGTAGCTGGGCTCATAAGTAAGCGGCGAGGGACAAGCAGTACATAGAACATCCAAAATGCTCAGCCATCCAGCGATGAAAGAATGTCCGTTATTTTCCAAGATTTTGAACAGTGTATCAAAACCCGACTTGCGAACTTCTAGATCAGTTGAATTCTGTGGCCTGGATTCGGGATCCGTTTGGCGAGAGAGGGTTTCGATGATTTGATTTTGGACTCGCCGCTGATTTGATTCATCAGCATCGGAAATATGTTTTGGCGCAGATAGTAGGATCTGATCCAGAGCATCTGCTGCTTGTAAGCGGATATTGCTCGGTGCTTCATGGAACCGCATGACTGCCAGTAGGTGAGACGTGATTGGCGTCCATCCCAAATCTGGTTCCGCGTTGATGATGCGACTGATGTTGAGAAGAGCGACCGCGCCCAGCTTCGTGACGCAAAAAGATCTATCATTTGGGCGCTAGCAAATGATATACACGGATTGAGATGTCAGCAATCATATCAACTGAAGGAACAGCAAAGAACAACATACGAGTACACGCGAGGAATTCATTCCGCTAGCACGCTTTCTGATGGAAGTGGGCGTCTTGGGCAACTCGACTGAATTGCTTTGCTCTTCCCCCGAAATAAGCCCTGCCATCTCGGAGCTCAGTCGGCATAATGCAGCTATAAAGCTTGTAAAAGCAGCAGCCTCCAATGATCGAGAGCAATCGAAAAGTCTCTGGATACTATTCTGGACGCCAGTTTCATCTGATTCCACATTAGACAACGCTGGTGGCTGAGTTGAAGACGACATCGTGCTGACGGAACGCTTTTTTGACTTTGAGCTCAATACAAACTCAGCATTTTGCAATGTATCAAAGACAGTATACCACGTGCTAGCAAGACTCCCTGCCAAGTATTGCGCTACAGACAAAACTGTTCTAAGAAATGCAAAGCTCCGAGTACTAAGCGAAGTCAGAGCTGAACTCGCCCCGAGTCCCGAATTGTCAACATTAAGCACGCTCTGCGATGGTTTCATGGCAGCGCTTCCTGAGCTTTCAGCTGCAACATTGGCCACAATAGCCGGGGGGACTGCAAACTTGCAGAACGTGAGTAGAAAAGCGTCGCGAGGCGTGGGCAAGTCCAGGACACCACAGGCATACGTGAAACTTTGCATTGAGGATAGCGTCTCCGAAAACAGGTCGTCATCAAGATTCGTAGCCACAAAGAAGCTAAGAGAAGCAAGTAAGGCTGGCCAGCTTGCATCTGCCATGCTCCTGATAATTCGAAGTTTGTCCGTTGCAGGCAGCGACGCCAAATTATCTAGGTTGAGAGCCGCAGGAGAAATCGTTGCATCGGGAGACTCTGAAGATCCCTGTCTGCGAATTTCTTCATGCCTCGATAGGGAGTGTCCTGCAAAACCTTCCGCGACGTTACTTAGGCATTGCAAAGAGAGTAGATAGACATAAGTCTCGGGAATGGGAGGAGCCTCTGCTTTGTCCAGCTGGTCTATACATTGTAACTTCATGGTGGCTGTTGGAAGTGTCAGACCACTTTGCTGTTGGGCTCCAACGAGGGGTGCTGCTGCTTGTGTGGCCATACCGACCACACCATCGATCATGCCTTGGACTCCTACATTTGCGCCAGGCGTAGATTGATGCGCAAAAGAAGGACCGCTAGTGATATCATGATTGATTCCAAGGAGGGTTGGTCGCTCTGAAGCTAGGCGATTGAGAGTACTCATCATGGATGTAAAGATCCCAGAAGTCCGCTCCTGATGGTCCAAGTCATATCGTTCATAGATTCGAATTAATAGGGCAAAGTCTGCGCAGAGGCCTCGGAATATCTCGAGAGCTAGAACTCGAAGCCACAAAGGTCCAGGATCAGTGTGGCCGTCAGTATGATCGATTGCCACCGTCTTGATAAGCAAAGAAAGGAAAACTTCAGATTCTACTACAAGCTCATCACAGAACTGTTTCAACAATAAGAACGCGACACGCATGAGGCGCAAAGTGAGCGCAAAGACGGGCTTTTCACTCATTGCTCGGATAAGGAGAGGGCACAATTGAGCGCGTAATACGAAGATGAGTTCAGGATGCTACGTGAGATAAGACCAGTTAGTAGCTATACACTTGTTGAGGTGAACCTTGAACTAACTTGTTGGAAGAGATGACTGTGTCCAGTCATGACGCTCTCGATGAGCTCAAGTCCAAAGGTCTTGGGAAGACTCTGTAGCTTGAGAAAAGAGGGGGAATCGCCATTGACTAGAAGACATAGGTCTTCGAACACAAGGTAGGCATCTTTGGCGCTAGGACGAAGTACTATCTTCCGCTCCCCCGCAGCTTCGGCTTGGTCGTCCCCGTTTGATCTTTCAGACGTCGGGATCACAACGGAAAAGTTTGTCTCTTCTCGAATTGGATCAAGCTGCGATCTGGCAGCTGTAGCCACTCGCACAGCTTGATCTTCCTCTGCTACGCCTTCAAAAACTACCATCACTAACTGTCGTAAAGTCGCCGCCGAAGTCGAACTGACTACTCCGATCCGAGAGTCTTGGAGTCGAAAGCACAACAGAAGAGCATCTGCCAGAAGAGTATCGTGTAGGTAAAGAGAGCATCGGGTGAAGAGCGAAGGCAAGGTTTGTAAGATTCGGAGTTGAATTTCAACCCCCAGAGGCAATACTGAAGTCAGAATCGCAACGATTTGTGGTATCTTGCTCTGTTTTCGAAAAGGCAAAAACAAGAAACACTTGTCAATGAGGGATTTCGCAAGCTCTTGAGATGATTACATTGATTCACAGGTGGCATGACGTCCATACTGATCAAGCGTTGAAGACTACCAAGCGCAATCGCCACAACCTTGACGTTCTTGGTCCCACATCCCATGAATATCGGCTTAATGATGTCTTCGACATAGGTAGAGGGGGGGGAAATGTTCTTGTGAAATGAGGCCAAAACTTGATCGGGCGTTAATTTGAGAAGATTGAGGGCCTTGTCCGCTGCCTGAATGGACTCTGATCAGATATCAGCATACGGTAGAAAATTTTGAGCTGGTACTGGGAGTGGTGTTCACCTCCCTGACGTCAGCATGTTTGCGCTTGGTCTCAGACGCTAACGCTTGGAAGTCGGAGACCAAAAGGGCAATATTGCTAGAGGAAGCCGCGTTGGACATCTTCTAGAAATCGCCAACGGTTATTGGGCATGAGATGAATGTTGATGATCGACCAAACGAGCCCAAAGATAATGATGCTGAGGGAGTGCTGAGTGTCGAAGTCGGGTGCGTGATGTAGGATTGCTTCAGCGTGCGCGCCTCAGACCCGAGCCAGCTCCGCATCAAGAGTCCGCTCCGATATCTGAAGGTTCAGCAAGCGGAAATGTCCAGCGTGTCCCGCCGCTTGCTACACTTGACAAGGAGGGTTTCTGCTTAAGTTGGGTGAATTTTTCAACGCAGTATTCAATCAATGGAGAAGACAAGTGGAAAAACTCAAATCATCAATGGATTTTGTTTGTAAACTCGATGCAGCCCAGCTTGGGTAGAGTAAAGACGACCATGTTCATTGCTTTTGCCCAATTTTGTGAGTCTGAACCCTGTAACAGTTTTTCTGGTGTCAAAGTGGGCTGATTTACCAAGGAAGTTTGCGCTTGCAAATATTGTGACGCAGCAGTTTTCACTATGGTGGTCTTTTACCAGGTAGTTTTTGAGACTTGGTGACACCTGAAAGAGCTGCGATTCCTGTGCTGGCATTAGTTAGAGCTATTTGTGAGCAAGCTGAGGTCCAATTCTATAAGTAAGGTCCAACAATTGTAGGGAGCGCATATGGTTGGATTGCCTTCTGCAACCAAAGTAGAGCATGGTGCGAGGGTAGACGGCCAAGGCGAGTCCAAGTACACAGGACTTGCTTCGAAATACAAAGGAAGTCTACAAATGTGATCCAGACGCTTCATCCCGCAACCTTTTTGAGCATTTGTCCTGCCTTGATGCTGGTACTTACTTATCCTCCATCATCTCCTCCTTTCCTGGAATGGGTCTGTGGCTCCGTCTCCGGTGCTCTCGATTCCTTCTGTCTCAAAGGCATCTTAAGTTAGGATACAGGCAGTCTTTGGTCTAGCTGTTGCAGAAAAAAACCTCCAGGCCTGGTAGATTACGAGCCCCAGATGTCTTGTTCTCTCTCGTTTCTAACAGAGGCAATTTAGCGAAGGAGGTTTATCAAAAGTGATGATCATTGTGAAAGGGCTCTGCGTGTGTTGTTGAGGGCGCAGGCTCTGCGCGCCATCGTACAATCTCTATTATCTACTTTTTTCAAGGAGTCGGGCTCAAATAAGGGCAAGAGATATAGACACAGGGTGATGATCAACTTACCGATCAGAAATCGCATCAACATCTGTGCTGATGCCACGAACCTGGGCCAAATTCGTGAGTGCCCTGAAATTTTCCGTTTAAGAACGCTCATCGTAGAATCCAACAAGATCCAACTTTCTTTCTGTTCTGCATTTCAATTTAATACCATAAAACCTACACCTTTCAATACGAGATCAACCTATTCACTCGGTACATTCGTTTTCTCGTCACTCACTTCAGTTGCGCATTCTTGAACCCCCCAAAATAAGTCAAGAAAGTTTCAAGTATCATTATTCATCATGCAGTCTTTACGAGTACTTTTTCCCATTTTAGTCACTTTCTCCTCAATGACTTCTGCCGACGTTTTCAACAACTATCAGAACGCGCGAACTATCCAATCCGCAGCAGTTGTACCACCTGATGGACGATACGTATTCTCCAACGTGGCGAATGGCCATATCATCCACCACGATCGAAACCACAACGTCCCCAACATATATCCTGCCAAGTTCGTATACCCTCGTGGAAGACTGGGCCATCGCGTCAAACGCCCTCAACTAGCGCTTCGTGCTCATAAAATGGGAACCAAGTGGATCAGTTTACGTACTCCACTTGATGGTAAAGACTCGACTAAATGCATCAGTGCACAATGGGACGAAAAAACCGATGGAGCAAAGGGTGGAGCGGACCATGTCAGTATATGATTCATGTAGGTCGCATAAAGAAGAAACTAATTCTTCTGATTGTGACATAGGCCGGCACTCTTTATGAATGCGTCGTCGATCCACTAAATCTAGGGGCTAGTCTTGAAAAGACCAAACAGTCAGTGATTTCCTCATGGCATAATCAGGTCGGATACACTGAAATATCTGATGTCTCGTATAATTTTTTATCAAAGGTGGTGGCTATTGATGCCTGTCAAGACAGCAAAGTCACTCAAACTATCTCACGACACATCTGGAAAATCTAGAGTTGTGCAAACAGACCTTGCGGACAAGAGTGATGCTCCAACTGAAGAGATCGCCTCTTTGGGTATTCAGCGGTCAACACAAAAAAATGACTCTCCTAAAGGCTTGCCGTTCTGGAATACAAAGACCAATCGGATGGAGTCGCTTCCAGCTTGGAAATACGATAGACGATCGCTTGAGGAACCCGAAACCGAAGACCTTGCCTCGGCTGGAAATATGACGGATGGCGCGGCTCAGAATACGAGAGCGGAGGGGGATGAGCCAGACCCGGCACCGCGGCTTACGGCTCGTCACGATCATCACTCATCTACCATGTCATCCACTAAACTCGGCCCATTTTTCGTGATCGCGGTGGATCATCTATATGTGAGTACTTTAATTTTCTTATCTCAACGTTTGGTAAGACGCGAAGAGTAATGATCTTCGATTTTACTTCAGGACATGGAGACTCGTGTTCTGTCATCCAAGTCAAAGAGGACGATAGGAAATCAGTTGAGCGTAGTGATGAGCAGTCTGGATCCAGTTGAGTTCCAAGTCTAACATGTTTCGGTCTGATATGAGCAGCGCTGATTCTCATTTGCTTGATTATTTTAACAAAGGATGACAAGAGTCAACAATGGTTCCTAGAGCTCAAATGATAGTATGAAGTCCTTCCTTCAACCTAGTTATCCCATTTTTTCCTCACAATCGAGCTCACCTCAGTTGAAACACCATTCTTGAAGCTTTTTTGTTGCATCTGTATCAGTTATCCTCTCTTAGTTTCTGTATCGCTGGAGAATAATGGAAGTAGCAATGGAATTTACAATCTAATCTATCTATAATCATGAGGGTCTCTGAGAGTGACGAGCAATGTCAAAACTCAAGGGTGACATCAATGTTATTTGCGCCACTGAGGCTCACAAATCCATACAGAGGGCGAAGTGGTCTCAAAAGATGATATATCACACGCGGATTCAATTGGCTGGGTTTTGTTGAGTAAACTTTAAGGAGTGCTTGCTTCTTGGTTGTCTCAAAAGACATAAATATCCTCCCAGAGGCAAGCAGAAGCCTGATTGTATTTCCCTTGGCTTTATGGTTTCACACTTGTAACTTGTTGCTTCACTCTCATGATGTTCTGCAATTGTGAGGCACTAAACAACCCTCAAATAATAGCTTACACTCCCAGAACTTTGAAATTGTGGAATTGCCATGTTGACACAACTCTTTCATTTTTTATGAGCTCTATGGATATGTCTACCTCTCTCTGCTTTTGTGGATCATCTGATTATCATACAAGATGGCTTGATTTAGTCCAGTTTGGATGCCATCGATGATCAAGATCAGATGTTGAATATACAAATATGCACACATCTATGGGATGAGTCTAAAATTTTGCCTCAGTTAATGTGGTTTCAGTGCTTGTCCCAAAAACCAAAACAATTCAGTCCAGATTTTCAGATATTGGCAATGATACAATTGAGAAATGGTGGGCATCAGGTATGCAGATCTTTTTGCACAATCAACCACCTTGTATCCTACATTCATTTGTGAAAGAATTATGAATCGATGTTTCTATAATTTGGATCACTTACTCATGGGCCTATGTGGTCTGACTCAGTTAACTTCTTGTGTACTACCTCTGGGCTGCTTCACGGCCTGAGCCAGCCCCGGGGGCATCCTTGGAAGCTGACTATAGCCCTAAAAGTGGGGGGGCAATTTTGGAGGAATGTCTTGATCAAATTCACACATCTGCAGTCACTATGGTTGTGTGGCTTTTCTGAACACATCTCTCACATATCCAATTTCTACAGGCTGTCACTTGGGTGGAAGGCTTCAGGGTTTGGGAGGAATCCCATCAACTTGGGTTTCAAAGATGAAGTACCCTTTCTCACTGTGGAAAACACCACTCAATAGGGCAAAGCTGTACATCTTCTATACTGAATTCGAGAGAAACTGTAGAATGACTTGCAAAGTTGAAAAATTGAAAATGACTGGAAAGATAAGGGGAAAAAATGATGAGGGACCCAATGAACAGAAAAGAGAAATTGAAGCCCAAAATAAAAGGTTGTATAGATCAATCGAGCTCAACAAGCGGATACACCCAGTATTTCCTATCTATTGAGATTCTAACAGAAAAAGACCAAAATGAGGGAAAGAGAGATGAAGAGAGATGAAAATAAATGAAGCTGTAATATTCAAGAGGGAGACTGAAAGATATTAGACTTAGAAAGGTGTCAACTCCACCAAAGGAGATGCACAAAGAGATTTGGAGCCATCAAAGACTTCGACTAGAGCATTTGAGTGAAGGTACACCAAGAGTGGATTGTGAGGTTTTAGGTGAATACTTTGTTTCAAGCGGTGTAGATGATCAAAAAATTGAAAAATAGGGAGATCTTTGGTTGAAGTGCGATGTGGGCACATGGGTTGAAGAAATCCGAATTCCACATCGTGTGGTGGTGGTTTGATGAGTGGTGTATAGAACGAGTATGTATAATTTTTGACGGACGATAAGGTAGCTGTCGTCGAGACCGCTTTGGCTGTGTTTGACGGCAAGATTTTAATCCAGGCCCAAGCGGGGAATGATTTCACTTTTTGAATTGTGCGTTCAGATAGCAACTGGATGGAAGTATTCCTTGAAGTTGGCTTCAGATTTCAAGGGTGGTGAAGAAGATACGCATCAGGGAAGAGGGCAGTAGCTGATAACATGACCAGATTGTATTGCTAAAAATAAGAACAAAAGGGTGTCACTGATTTTCCAAACAGTGAAAGTAGAATAGGTGTTCGAAGCTTCTTTGTCAATGATTCAAGTGTTATTTCGTCCAACGTTCATTCATTTAATTGTGATTGACAATTCATCACTAGGCCGTTTTGACCATGTTCAACTTCAAATCGTTGAAGCTGTGGGTCGGCGAGCATTGGAAAAAATTGTCAAAGAATTAGGATGGTAGCATCTTCATTCGGCAGATTTATTTCAACTTTAGTTCACCAGGCAACCATTTGGATGGATGACTATCAATGAATCAAAGCCTCTAAATGTAACTTCAATTGATTGTAAGAAACATCGAGAAGAAGGAATTTCTCTTCTTAGTAGGAAGAAACATTCAGACATACGACCAAATTGAATCAAGGATCAGATACTATGATCTTTCACAGTAAAAAGAAGTAAGAGAGATCCGATGGAAATAAGTCAATCCATTGAATTCAAAAGAACATTAAACAAGAAGGAATCCAAGAAACGTTAAGATTGTATCGATATATTGGTGAAGGATAGTGAAGTATTTGGGCATGTACAAGAAGGGCTACATTTTTGAAGACTGATCAAGAGCACGGATGATATTTTTTTCTCGTTTGCAATTTCACGATATTTCATTTCTTTGGGTGTCTAAAATTATCTCTATGTTCATGATTCAAAACAAAAGTTTTGTTTTGGGATCCCTTTGTCTTTTTTTGTTCACGAGCAACAGGAGTTGATAGAAATGATTTGTTATGATTGAATTTTGTGTTGAGAAAACAAAATCTATTTTTGTAACAATTTATTCTTGTCATCTCGTGTGCGCTGGTTTGATCCAAGGCCTCCAAACGTAAGTTATAACTCACAAGTGTGTCAGAATCGTCGGGTTTGGCTGTGTGCATGGGAAATGCTCTATTCTTAGAACCGTCGGCCCAGAGGGAGGGCTATAATTATCATGAACTGATTCTTACGAAAAATACAAATTTCCAATACTTCCAATTTTTTCCTTTTCCAGTGATAATGTTGACATCAAGGAGGCCATTTGGAAACTCATGCACAATGATTTTAGCTAATACTTGTCAGAGAGTCACCCCTCATGGCGTCCTCAAACAGATGATGGACATAATCCACTGTGTTTACCTACGGATTGGATTTCAACCTATTTTTGGATTATTCCATTTGAATGGCAAGCGCTTTGGCCTATAAAACCTGGCTACCTTCTTTTGAATGAATGATCCATCACTCATATTCATTTCCAGTAAACAAATACTCTTATAAATAATAAACTTCATATAACTTCATATAAATCTTCATAAAACTTTTCAACACACCTCTGTTCACTATGCAGTTCCATACCATCCTCATGGCTCTCCTATTAACCTGTATGGTAGTCTCTGGTGATCTTATTCAAAGATCTGACCGTGTCTTTAGAGGGACTTGCAAAGTGGCTGTCTGCTGTCGTGTAAGTCCCAGAATCATTTCTTGTTATGATTCAGAAACCTATTTTGTCATCTTCTGATGTTTTACATACTTTGATTTTTTTTTCTGATTTGATCAAAAAGCCTATTAGCCAGGGGGGTAAACCAGAGTGTAATGGTGTTTTTGTCCGTGATTGTTGTGAAAGAGATGGTACATATATACGTGAGTAGTCCAATCTTTTTAAACCTCACATGAACACATTCCTCTTTAATCTAATTTTGTTATTCTTGTTTTCTTATTTTCAAAGCTTGAGAAATACTTTGTTTGTTTGTTTGGAGAGCTCCCAATTGAACTCAAAGATATGATCCAAAAGAATTCATTGAGTTTCAATCAAATCATCTTTACAAACTTTTCATCTCATCTCATGTTATCTACATCTCATTTTGTCCATAAAAGTTGAACCCACAAAAAAAGGCTTTTCTCATTACCTTGCTGTAGTTGTCATGAATTGAAGAACTCTTGTGGTTTCAATTGTCTTGTAACATTTGTGTCACATATGCAGCTCCCCTTGTGTATGTCAACATCAATACTTGGAATCACAAACTTCTTCATCATTACCAATAATGTGATCTGGTAGAATCTGAGATTGTCACACATTTGTGATTCGGAAAGGGCAAGTTGATGGATGGGAAGGAGCAATTGAGTGATATGGTACATGACCAGAGAGTAAACAACATTGCTGTGTAGAGGCGGAAGATTTTATTCTTGGGTTGCCATAGCTAGAAGCTGGGGGTTAGGAAAAGCTTGACCAATTTTCCAAGGCAGGGTAAAACTCACACAACTTGGTAGATAATTTTGGGCCATCTTTTCTAAATTGCCTACATTTTTCTGGTTCAAGTGACCTTTTGTAAACACATCAACTGTGACATGAGATTATGCGCACAAGCCAAATGTGTACCTGGACTCATGCCACTTCCATTTTGGGAAAAGAAGGGTGCGTCCAGGCACTCTTGTCTTTCACTGAGATGTACTATCTCTGTGACCCTGAGTGACTTTGGCAAAGCTTTTGTGAACATTGGAAAAAGTCAGGAACCGTGCTGAGCTGTGCCTGTTGACACACTTTGCATGTACTCTTGATTGTCCCAATTTTAGGGATGCATGTGACATGTCAGAATATTCAAACTTTTGCAGACAAGAGAGGTTTCTTCCATGTGATATGTAGGCTGTATGAAGATCTGCAGCTCAGATTGGATTGAGTTGATGAATCAAGAGAGAGTGTCACTGAAACTGTGAATGATTTTTTAGCCAAGGGATGAATTTTGAATGATGTGACATGTTGGACTTCCTTGAAACACAAAGAAACTGGGTTTTGAGATCAAATTCATTTCACTTCATCTCACCATAATTTGACATCAATCCAGTCCTCAGCTTACGTGACCCATACAGTTAGTTTTCAAACTATGGAATACATATAGACTCATACCAAAATATAAACAGCCCATTGGTTTTAAATGTTAAAGAAGACCGTAAGATTTATCAGACTAGAGTTCCAATGGTTTTGTGCGTCAGACAAGCACAAACTCTCCTAGCCAAAGTATACAGACCTGGCGGACTAACCTAGAGTTCTCAGAGTAAACATAAAGTTTAGAAAAATATTAGTAAGCTTATAAAGCTTGTAAATAGTTGGTCTACAGGATTTCTCCTTCAAAAAGATAGATTTTATCACTAGCAACTAACCTTATGGTTTTTTGCGTTAGACAAGCAAAACTTCTCCTAGCCAAGACATGCAGACCTGGAAAACTAACCTAAACACAACACATATAGATAAGAAAATGAGAATAAGAAACACACAAGTATAAAGAGTAATTCAATAGGTATGTAGAGTTTTGAGGAGATATGAAGATGACAATAATAATAGTAAGGTTATAAAGTTTGTGAATAGTTGATCTAAAGGATTCTGATTGTATAATAATACAAGTATTAAAAAGGTGTTGAGGCACTTACTCTCTTTCCAAAAGAGAGAACAAGAGAGTAATATTGAATTTGGAAAAACATATAAGTGGAAAATAGAATCTGAAATGTCTCATTAAAATCTTCATGAAGTCCAACTTTGCTTTTTCAGCCAGCCATGAGGGCTTTTTGTATTGTCTTCAGGGTGTTTGGAGATGTTTCAGGTACATGTGGGACAAAAAAAGTGAGATCTGAGTTCAATATTTATTAGCAAATTTGATGGAGAAGCAGTTGTGAATCCTTGTCAGGGAGCATTGTGGATTTGTATTTCTTGTGAGAATTCTCAACTGGAATCACAACATCTGCTATTGACATTACCAGCAAAAGGTAATTTTCCCACAAGAAAAGAGATTGCAGTTTGAGTGAGCAAGGATTGAAAATGCATTAAATCTGCATTAAATCTGCATTATTTTGCATTCAATCTACACTGTAGGCCTTCTGTTGCTGGATTGCAATTGCTTTTCTTGTGGGGAAATTACCTTTTGCTGGTAGTGTATCATAACTGTATTGATTATATCCTTGTAGCTGGTGCTCCCAGGTATCCTACTGCTGCACAAGAGGGCATGACAGTTGTACGGTGAGGGTGACCCCCATCAACCCAGAACAACATGTGCATGTTTTTGTCCATCCTCCTGAAGTTTTTTTACTACTCCTTTTTGTGTTCTTTCAAAGATTTTTATTTTTTTCTCTTTTTTTCTTTGAACAATGTTTTGTTTTTGAATAGTTTTTTTAAATAAATAAATATACTTTCAAATATAGATGATTTTTGGATTTCAATCCAAATTCTAGATTCCAAATTATATTGATAGAATTAAATGTTGAATTCTTATCTATTTTTTATTTGTTTTTTTCATTTTGATGATTTTCTTTTTTTTAGAAACAAAAATCAGTTGATCACTTGTTTTTCAAGTGAGTTTCTTGTTGATATATGATTTTTCATTTGTTTATTATTTTGGATGATTCTGATGGGGTTTTTTTTAGGTATTCTTCAGAAAGATAAAATTTAAATAATTTTCCAATGGTTTACAATGAATGTTTAAAAATTTGAAAAAAAAAGAAAGTTGTGAAATGATTTTCTTTTGATTTGGAAAAATGAAAAGTTTTGAAAAAAAAGGTCTACAAGGACGGTAGACCTCAGCATTGTGACATCATTTAAACTTTTGTCTTTTTTCCTTTCAAGCTTTTTATCATTCTGATCTTTCTTTGAACTATCAAATCTCATTTTTCTTGCTGATGTGTAGCTTGCTTTTATTTTTCATCCAGAGAAGATGTGAAATATCAGAGATGATCTCTTGCATTGAAAATATACCGTTCACCTCTCATCATACCTTCTCATCTTTCACCTCCTGAATCTATTGTGTGGTCGTGAAGATGAAAGATTTTCAATACGCAAATCAATAACTTACACCTTTGCAAAGGGTACAAGTGGATTGTGTACCAGAAAACTCCCACATTGGTGTACCTCAATTGTTTTTCAAACATCTTGTCAAAAATCGGATGACCTGAATGTTATAGATTGGCCCTACATACTTATTGCTTTGACTGTAGTCGGTCTTGAACGCAACTGTTGTCACAAGTCTTACTGTAGATCTTGGATCACAGGATTACAACATCCCATGGCTCATGATCAACAACAAGAAAGAATTTTTGAATGAAGATTGGTGTTGTTAATTGAGTTAGCTACATTCATTCTCTAAGAGCTCAAGAATAATCCCAGGTGAATTGGCTCAAGTTTATGCGGAAAAGGTTTACCAACTATCTGGATTGGAAACAGATGAACAGATGAACCTCAACTCCCATAGGGAAAAACACGAGACAGAGTTATCTTGACAAAATGCCAGACCTGTTTGTATGGTATTGTGTGTGACATGCGGACCAGATGTAGGCAAATCATACCCGATCAGACTCGATTTTCTTTTGCAGCACATAGATAACCAAAGAAAGTGAGTAAAAGAAAACAAAAAACAAAAAACATATTCAAGAGACTAGATGAATTGGATGTGTGAAGAAGCTTGGGTGTATGTAAGAGTTTGAGATCCAGGATTGAGTGATGAAGCTTCAAAAGACAAAACTGAATCACCCTTGACGGGATAAGGCTATCACATATAACTTGAATAGGCCTTTAACATTTCCCACCACCTTTGACAATCACATTGAATTTAATATTACTATGAAAGTTTTGACCAAAGACAGCTTGAGAGCCTCTAACTGAACAACTATCCACTACTCTTTGTGCCATATCTCCCAGTTCAGAACAGTATCTTGTGATAGGCTTATTGGTCTAGAGATGAGCGAGGTGACAGAAAAGAAAAGAAAAGAAAATCAGATTAACAAATGATCAAGCTTGATGAATGTGAATTTGATACAATTTTTGGCTCACATCATTGCAAAAGGTCACGTAAGATCCATGACTGCAACCTACGCGAGTACAAACTCTTGGACCGGGTGCAGCAGTGCATTGATCATTACCTCTTCCCTTCAACTTATTTATCACATTTTTAACATCACGGTAAGTAGCCTTATCACCACCGGGGTTACATAAAATCTGGATTGGAAAATTCGATCAGTAACCGATTGAAGAACTTTAGAAAGAAATCCATTTTTAGAAATTCTTACTCTTTCTCTCTTTTCAAGTTTATGTTCACCTGAGGTAGGATTACCGGAGACCTGAAAGAATGAAAGTGATTAACTTTAATTGATGATGAAGAGATTCGAAAGACGAAAGCAAAAAAGAGAAACAGCTGAAGTTACTGACAAATGATAAGACAACTAAAGCAAATAGGATACCAATGAACTTCATTTTTGTTTTATATAAAAGCGTTAAAAATCTGATGAAAGATGATTTATTTGAAAGATTTATAGGATGATAAATTGATTGAATCTCAAGTGAGTTGATGGAGGTTGAACACATTCTCGGTCGACGAATGTGGCTTGATTTATATCATTTCGGAAATCTTTTTTTCTTTGATCACATCCTTCTTCATCAGACTTCAGTATCTTTTTTAGATTCACCTATTTCTCTACTCTATCATCACCTTGACTCAAACTTTTCCTTACGGCACTACACCTTCAACACAGCGATCTAATTTATTCTCTTCCTCGTCATGCTGTGTTGAACCCTTGCTTCTTGAGGATATCCAGAGATGATGGCTGTCGTCATTGTTTCCTGGCTGGTGAGCTCGACTGTAGTCTTCATTGAGGTATAAAATCAATTGACTGGTCTTGATGGTTTGACATTTGGCCAAGAAGAATCTCGTTTGAGTCAACTCACAGTACATATCATTTGCTTCTCAATGCTGCGAGTTCATTCTTTACGTTGGTGGTGTTTAAACTTAATCTTCCAGGTCCTCACCAACGAGCTGCTCAGAGGGAGTTTGTTGAGTTCAATTCGGAGTTTGTTGAGTTCAATTCTGACTCACAAACCAAGTCATCTATCATCTTTTACTATCTCACCTCGAATTTGCTTCGAACCATCACAGCATCTCGATGCCCGTCTTGGAGACTGATCTCAATACTTCCTCGAGATCAGCTTCTGATGAATGATGTACATATTCGAACACGAGAATCGCTTCTTCATGGAAACCCACACTATGTACTGTCGTTCTCAAAAAGCTTGTCACATCGCCAAAAAATTCTTTGTGGAGCTGGTCCGTGCGCGCTGTCAGAAACAGACAGGATCTGTCAGTCGAGGTCAGCCTTGAAAAGACTCTCTTTTTTGTTCACCATCGCCACACCTGGGTTTGCCAACTACCCAGGGGCCAGGAGTAATGGTCAATTCCTAAAACATATTTGAGCAAAATCTGCAAAAAAACGGATCCTCTAAAGACTACATACATCAAAAGCAAGAATTCTTGCAACCAACAAATCTGACAGGCGAGTTTTTTTCTAGGTTAAAACATCTCTTGGCACGTCCATCCTGTCTGTTTCTGACAGCGCGCACGGACCAGCTCCACAATTTTTTCTTTGAAAATGTGGCAAGACTTTTGAGAACGACAGTACGTAGTCCCGTATGGTTAAGTTTTGATGTGCGGAGATCAGATTGCCATACTAACTTATTCATTTGACTCACTCAGGCTTCACAAATCGCAATGCTGTGATATACAGATATACAAGAAATCTGACCTGCGAGCTTACAACTAAAAGTCAAATTAGCAAACCAATTGAATGAAGTAAAGGAGAGGAACGGGTTTTTTGACCTTACGGAATTCCAACACCTGTGCGTACTGTATTACGACTCTATAGACAGATGTAAAGATGGCTCCGTAGCCTGTTGATAGATGCTGGGATCATCCACTCGCATCCACTCGCATCCACTTACACAACACACTATTTACATACACAACATCCAACCGATTTTCAAAACCCACAAGTACCGGAGAAGAGCCTCTACAACTACCCGAGCACCAAACGGTACGGCTCATAATCCATCATCATCAACGTCCCCTGCTTCAATCACTGTCGTACCATCAGCATCTTCATCAGCTATCACCACATCACCACAATCCCCAGCTCAGTACCTACCTCCCATCAATGGCTATCCACGGACCTCATTCCAACCCCGTAGGCCCAATCGGTACGACACTGCCACACATGCCAGTCTTGGCTACTCCCAACGACCCCCCGGCCAACCCTGAACGTACGTCCGGGACGCAGGTTGTTGCGAATCTTGAAATGATGGCCGAAGGATTTACCAGCGGACTTCAGACTCCAACTCCAACCCAAAATTCAATTACTAACTTATCATCACAAATGACCTCTGACACAACAACGACAACAAAAAGAAAAATGACGAAAACAAACAACAAAACGAACAAATCAAAGAAAACAAAAAGATCAAACACCAACACGGATGTTGAAGATAACTTACCAACGTTTGACCCAGCTGATTTGAAAGACTCCAACAAGACGGCAGTTGAGCTTCGATGCTTAGCCGTTAAGTTTGCCAGCTCAGGCCTCACGGAAAGCGTCTTAGAGTCTGTGTTGGAATTCCACGAAGAGATAGAGACGAAGATTGCGATCAAGGCTCTTGAGCTTGGCATCACCGTATCTGATATCAAAAAAGTTTTGTAAGTACCGGTTCCTCCAAACATCAATCATACGGTGTACTTTACATTAAACACACCGCGTTCTTGTAGTGGAAAGTACATTGGGGTTCGTCGGCCATCAGCATGGAACCGGTTCCTCCAAAGCCCTACCGCCAGCGCCATTTTCAAAGAAGGTGAGTCGGCCGATGTCTACATGTGGAGCTCTTTAACTTGACTTACGTTTTGTACAATTCTGATAGCCCATGGCGTTGCCAATGGACAAGGCATGAAGGCTTTGAGTCGGGTGTGGAAGAGCATGACCCAAGAGGAAAAGGATCTTCATAAGGAGGCCACTCAGGAAACCGATCCTACAACACTTCAAAACCTTGATCAAACGCTTGAGGAGATGGAAGTTGGGCCTCAAAGTCGACAAGCCATACTTCAACCTCGATCCAACACGGTCATCAATGCACGAAACCTTGGCCAATACAAGAAGAACGCTGAAGACTTCATGGATGGATTGTTGGCCAAAGTGAGTCTTGTTCCATCGGCAGCCTTTCGGAATGAATTTGGTTGATGGCTAGATACCTTTGAAACAGTGCGTTCCCGTGGCTAAGTCCAATCACTTTGAAGTTGTCCTCATAGCAGTTTCGACACACATCGACAACCACAATTTCCGGATCACACGCAGTACGGTAGGTCTCAATAGGCCAGTCAATATGATCTACAACCTAGAAGGCGTACAAAACTTTCCGGTGCGATTACAAGCTCTCATCGTTGGGAAAACTGCTGGTGAATTGGTTGAAGATATAGCAGGTAAGACCTAATCTTCCTCTGTGACCGATTACAGTAGCTTATTCAGATTCATATTGGACAGATAACAGTGCACGAGGTTTACATAAAAGAGTGACCGGCATGTTATCTAGTTATTTAAGTAAGTAATCCTATTGCCTCATCCGGAAATAATATGTATTTACTAACCGCTACACCCAATGTAGAAGGAATAACTAGTCTAGGCCATTGGCCATGGAGCAACTGCGATTCAACACTGGCTGCGCTCGGCTTTGAATTACGATTACTTCCTGGCGCCCGATCTAAGCTGGAGACATTCAAAACCCCCAGTAACCAGCTGAACCAAGCCAAACTCCTTGCTCTCCAAGCCGACCTCAAGGAGAGTTTGATCCAACTGGTTAGACCATCACTAGCCAATGTAACTCAAACTCATTCCCCGGCCAACCACACCAATAACTTCGAAACTCAACGCTCAACCATAGACCACACCAATATCGAAGATAATCACAACCCCACTACAGATCACAGCTTCATCCACTCAGACTTCAACCTCAACCGCTCTCAAGACAATCACCGCCCGATCAACCTCGATCCATCACTACTTTAGTTTCTGTACTTACTTTATTTGTTTATCCTTCGATCCATCATATTACGTTGTAATTACAAAGTTACTTTCATTCCTTCACGCCCGATTTTGCAATGATACAAAGCATGAATTTCATTATGATACAGTTTCATCACGAGCCATATAGCCCCATGCAAGCCAAAGCAAACGTAAAGTACGCACAGGTGGTTGATTGTTCAAATTCAAGTCAAGATGCAAGTCAAGATATCACTGATATCTTCTCTGTTCGAAGCATTATCACCATGTGGCCCGCAGGATATCAAGACATCAATATCCTTACTTTCATAACACAGATTGTGTATATGTATATGTCCAAAGTTAATGACAAAAAGCCAATAATCGGGTGAGAATCGGACCACCGAAAGTCGCGCCTTTTATTTGGCCACTTCCTTCAGATCAATAAATACTCGAACACTTCGCTCTGTTCTCCTCAATCCATCCATTTCTCTCTCTTTCCGTCAGTCTTAGATCAATCCCAACTTTCTCTACCTGCTCATATTACCTGTGACTCACATTCATACAACATGCAACGATCTCATCAACAACCCCCAGCTAGTGGCCTTCGCTCCAACCCAACACCCGGCCCCACTTATCAACACACCTCATCAGTTCATAAACCCGCTGCCAGTCCCTTGTTAGCCACTCCCAAGACGTCCCAGACCTGCTCGAGCCCCACCCCAGTTGCTTCTTCTCCAGTATCTCCAGTCGCTTCAACTGGCCATCTCGACTTAACTAATGTCCCCCTCACGATGATGACGCGAACCGAATCAACATTCAACTATGTCCCCTACCCTTCCACAGCCGATCCTCGAATACTCCAAGGAATGGACCAGTGCTTCCAGTGTGGAGCGTTTGGTCATTGTTACAAGGAGTGCGCATTCTGGCTACCTCCCCGATACATGCCGATTTATCCCCCAAGCGAACCCTCCGACAATTGGCGCCGCATGCCCAATGGGAAGTTCTACAGTTTGAAAGCGCTCTTGGGCCAGTATCCATATGGTCGGTAAGTAAGAAGTTTTTTTCGTTATCTCACCTCACCCTCAACTTACAGATTTCGATATTATAGAAAAAAGAAAAAGAGCGAAGCGTTAGAGTCTACTCCGGCGAGCGATAGTGTCACCTCTTCAAAGAGATCTACTCCGCCGATCGACAGTGTGACCTCTTCAAAGAGATCGACCCCATCAATCGCGATGGCCACTCCCTCGACTAACTGCCGAGCATCCCCATTACCGGAAACCAGTTCTTTAGCACCACCATCCAGTTATACCAGAGTCTTGAGGTGGAGTCCGTAAGTGAAGTTCGATCAAGTCATGATACCTCATTAGCTGATGCGACGTGCCTCTTAGTAAGCCGGAGACTTGTGGGTCATGTTGCTGCAAGCATAGACAATGTAGAGGGCCGGCCACTCAGCATAACCGTCGTGCAATGTCCTTGTCAAGCCTTGACAAAGAGGGCCCCAATTGAACAAACCAGCCTTATTCCCTCTGTGTATTCTCGTTCTGAACTGTCTTCCCTTTCCTTTTTTGGTTACCAATGATCAATCGATCTTTTTTATTGTTTTATCTGCTTATGTGTAAGTTGTTTTGTGTAAGTTGGTTGTAATACTGCACACGATCAGGTGTTCAACCTCCCCAAATGATATCTAAAAGATTTCGACTGGTTTTCCAGTTGACAGTTGTATTTCACTTCTCTTAAGAGTCGAGAGTTGTATTTCAATTCTCTTAAGATACAAAATCTTGACTAGCTATCCAAATGACATAAATATGGCCAAAAAACTGGCGGCGAAAGAACATGATATCAATATCATGCAAGAAAAGAACTTGCACAATGAGAGGTGTTAGTAACGTCTTTGAGACAATCTTCGACCAAATTTGTGTGGAATTTCAATGTTTCACAGTCACGAATTGTATCCTGAGTGACACAGATAAGTATATGATACGAGGTGACAGAGATTTGAACCCCCTAAGCCCTGTTTTATGAAGTATAAAGAGCGGAGTGGGGGTCAAAAGTCAAATTTTAATGACTAGATGTGGAATTTCAAGATGAAGGAGTTGAGTTGAGACTCAAGTGTAATAATGAAAAATATGCGCGCTGAAGAGTATGATTAGATACTCCAAGCACAAAGTTGTAGTGCCACGTGTTCGTGGCACTTTGTGTGGTTTAAGGTGTGTGGGGGGTAATCAAAGTGTGCATTCTGCATACAGAATGCTCATTTGAAGAAGCAAGGAGTGGAGATACAAGGAAAAGTTAATAATGAAAAATGTGCGCAAGGAAATTTGGCACAATATCCACGCGTACAATCCCCCGTAGCGCCCCTCCTTCAGACATTTTGGGGTATTTTTATTAATCATCAGCATTGGAATGCTGATTATTGGATAACAAATGATGTATTTCAGTGAGAGGGAGTGGAGATACAAGAGAAAGTTGATAATGAAAAATGTGCGCATCAAAATTCTGTACAAAAACTCAGGAGAGTCTTTGAATATCTGCAGTATAAAGAGGTGTTTAGGTTGACTTTATGCTCAAATTGATGTCTGGACAGTTGTGATTGAGAAACAAATGATGTATTTCAGTGAGAGGGAGTGGAGATACAAGAGAAAGTTGATAATGAAAAATGTGCGCATCAAAATTCTGTACAAAAACTCAGGAGAGTCTTTGGATATCTGCAGTATGAAGATGTGATTAGGTTGACTTTATGGTCAAATTGGAGTCAGATCTTGAAAACATGACTTGTGCAACTTTTTTGAAAAACACAATCACAACTGTCCAGACACCAATTTGAGCATAAAGTCAACCTAAACACCTCTTTATACTGCAGATATCCAAAGACTCTCCTGAGTTTTTGTACAGAATTTTGATGCGCACATTTTTCATTATCAACTTTCTCTTGTATCTCCACTCCCTCTCACTGAAATACATCATTTGTTTCTCAATCACAACTGTCCAGACATCAATTTGAGCATAAAGTCAACCTAAACACCTCTTTATACTGCAGATATTCAAAGACTCTCCTGAGTTTTTGTACAGAATTTCGATGCGCACATTTTTCATTATCAACTTTTTCTTGTATCTCCACTCCCTCTCACTGAAATACATCATTTGTTTCCCAAGAATCAGCATTCCAATGCTGATGATTAATAAAAATACCCCAAAATGTCTGAAGGAGGGGCGCTACGGGGGATTGTACGCGTGGATATTGTGCCAAATTTCCTTGCGCACATTTTTCATTATTAACTTTTCCTCGTATCTCCACTCCTTGCTTCTTTAAATGAGCATTCTGTATGCAGAATGCACACTTTGATTACCCCCCACACACCTTAAACCACACAAAGTGCCACGAACACGTGGCACTACAACTTCGTGCTTGGAGTATCTAATCATACTCTTCAGCGCGCATATTTTTTATTATTACACTTGAGTCTCAACTCAACTCCTTCATCTTGAAATTCCACATCTAGTCATTAAAATTTGACTTTTGACCCCCACTCCACACCAATGTTCACACTTAAAGTGCTGTTGATAGGTCACCTCCCTCTTATCACTACTTCATAAAACAAGCCTATTGGGGTTCAAAAGCTCACTTTAATGGAACAAATTTGAACATTGAGTTCTACCTCACCAAATCATAGGGAGTTGGAGTTCCTCCTATACTCAATCAGCTCCATTAGTCAAATGATAACTCAATGCTCATGTGGTTTGAGTTGAAATGGTGCAGACAACATTATTTCATTGAAATTTTCAAAAGTACTACAAGCTATAAAAATGTTTACATAAAATACAATACAAGAGAATCTGAACATGTAATGATTACCTTCTTGTCACCTTGGTTCCTCAGGTACATTGTCCAAGCCATTATATATATTCTGCATCATACCCTCATCAATCCCATTATCCCATTCTTCTGAATCAACATCAGAATCTGAATCATTGGGTGCATCCCCCACCTCTTCTAAATGCTCGATTGGACCTACTCCTTCGTGATCATTGGGCTGGTCGTGTGGCATGAGATGCTCAAAATCCCCGGCTTTAATTGAACCAAAGTCATTTGTTCTGAGCTGTGTGATGATTTGAACATGTAAGATCCACCGAGTGATCAAATGCTCATCGCCTGCCTGAGCTCGTGTGTTTGCAAAAACCTCCATGACCTTGGTATGCCATCGAATTTGAAGCTGAGAGATCCTTACAAATTCATTGTGAAGTAAACCTTTCACAATGGTGACCTTTGCACGTGTTGACGAGGTTTGAAGGATTTCGTGTCGTACAAAGCTTCCAATCGACGCAGAGGACGGATCTTGAGAGTGAGTGAGATCATGTAAAATGTCCCACAGGCGATCGCGTATGTCTGTAGCCCAGCGCAATGCTCGTCGTACCTCCCAACCAACCCTACGTAGCTCCTCTTGTCCTCGCTGCAATCGAGCAAGCGCTCGCATACCCATCTGAGTACCTCGATCAACTGCCCAGGGTTCCTTCGAGTGTGTGAAGATTCCATGGTTCCAGAAAGGGTCGTCCGAATCGAGTGCCATCAGCTCAGCGTATTCGATGACAGGTGAAGTAGGGTGATCAGGAAATTGTTCCCGAAAGCTCCGTGCAAAATTATTGTAGGTGTTCAGGATTTTTTTCATTGTTCGAGTTCTTCTTTGTATGGCATCTAAGATACGTTCTTTTTCATGTTGTCCTGGGCCGGAATCATGACGTGAGCAAAGATGTATATATGTATATATGAAAGAGACGTGTTACCTAGATTGGATCCCCCCCCAGCCCTTTTCTCAGGATCCAACGGCCTTTGTTCAGACCTCAATGCCAGGAATCGGGTGCGAACCTCGGTTTTGGAATACCAAACCTTCAGTAATAGATCGGCAGCGACTCCTGGAAATCCCCAAATCAAATGTTACTTCGAATTGTAACATTTAAATTTGATATTGGTCTCACCTGATAGAGTTGAAAAACTTTCAGGGAGCCCTACCTTTTTGCGCTGATTTACAATATCGGCAGCAATGGTTTGATATCGACGAAGGCGATCAGCGGCGCCATTTTCATTGTTGGTGTCTTCGGCCCTGCGAAAAGAAAATCAATATGTGTTGTAAGGGTGTATATATCAATCTTACCATGTTTCCCGCGCTAGTTCCTGTAGACAAAGCAGCCTCCCGAGTTCAAGTTGCTGTCGAATCTTCATGTCTTGAGAGGTCGAAATCATGGCCGCTCGTTCAGCGGCCCACTGCCTTCGGAAGAACCCTGGTGTGTACCTCTCACCCGGATTGTGTGGATTCAGCTCCTGACACCACTCATCTAATAACACTTGAGCTTCTCGAATGGTAGTTCTTGTCTTGAAGAGGCGTCGTGAAAGCCAATCGCCAGTTGATGCTAGGTGACGAGATCCAAGGTAGTCACAACGCAACGCAATGGCTTCGATGCGGTGCAATCGGGTTGAGGTGCGTAATCGGGCTATCAGGGGGGAAAGCTCAGACCAGATGCGTTCGAGGCCTTCACCGTCCGAAAGTCCCCAGTCGTCGAGAAATCGTGGGTTGTAGAAGAGTTGACAGGCCCACGTGTGGACATAGGCATGGAAGACCGATGTACCCAGTACAATACGATCTTGATGTCGGGCTAGGTGGTTGTGCTACATACAATGCCAATACATAATATATATCAGTTCAAAGCAGGCATAATAATAAATGTGATGAATGTCGTGCTTACCCGTTTGATGTGTTTGTCTAAATGACATCCAATATCGTACAGTATGCCGAATCTTCGTCCTGGTATTTCGTCAAGTATCTTGTCTAGTAAACTTAACGGGTAACACAACCTGTGATTGTAATATACGACAGATTTAATCAATGAACGGAGAGGAACAATATAACTTAAAATTGAGAAAGTTACTTACTTCTCGCCACTTTGAAAGATGTTGGCTAATGCCAATGTCACATCATGTCGACATGCTGCTGCGAAAAGCCCCGTGTCATCACATTTATCCCACGTAGATGAGTCTCGAGTGTCGTTGGCAGTTTTGTGGGCTTGAGCACAAGGGTCCTGTGGCGACATCAGGCTGGATATTGTCATTGTATTGTACTTGGGGATCATTGATGAAATCACTGACCTCTGCTGCTTGATTTTCGGCCAATTCAACAGCCATTCCTACTTTCACCTTGTGTTGAGCTATTTGAGACGGGGAAGCGAAAATGGAAGGATATTGATCCTCGGTGGGATTATCCTTGCTGGCAAGGACATTATGACGGTGCTGGAAATTGCCGTCCATGCAGATAATCACATCGGGCTCTGTGATTGACTCCTTGTACTCATCTTGTGCCGGTCCAAAGCATCGCGGACATCGTGAAGCCCATCGGTCCAACGTAGTCAATTCAAGGCCATCTTGAAGTAGAATTTTGCTAATCACAATTATGCGGGCGTAGAGATGGGTGGTGTTAGCGAACGGTTGGCCAAGGTGTCGCCGCATCCCAAGAACACGTCGAGCCTTCATAGGTTTAGATGACCGATCATCATGAAAATTCGTGAGTCCTTCAGTAAAACTTGATACCGCCGTGACTGCTGAGAGCCAGAGGTGATAGTATAATTGTAGTAAGGGAATGGAAAAAGCTGTTCGGGGTTGTTTCGGGCTAGAAGGTAGGTATCCTTGGTGGACGAGCTGGACTGGTTCAGGTGTACATCGGCAGAATGTGACAGGTTCGGAAGCCATCCTACCTTCAAAATAGGGGTCACTTTCACATAATTAAATTTGAAAACAGGGAGATGACTTACCTTGAACATCAATCAGATCTAAGTTGCGATGATAAAAAACCGTACACTTGCAGTCCAAACTGCGTTCATTGAGATAATGCGCTCTGCTGGTCCAGTTCAAGGTGGTAACTTGACACTCGAGGTAAGCGGCGGTGACTTGGTTTTCGATACCAGCCCATTGCTCCCGAACTTTTTCGCGCTGATTGGCGTACCGGTAGCCTCGATGCATTTGAACAAATCGCCGAATAGCTCCATCTGGATCGAAGTCCATGGCAACGTCGACCCACTGATGTTCGTCACGTTCGTGTTCGGGTCCATGATCCATGCGAGGAAGGAAATTCCGCAAATGGGGGTCATCTTCACCAGGTTCTTCGGCAGCATCAACGTTTCCATACAACAATTGCCGTGCTTGTTGAACTTCTCGGTCGAAGCGGGCTTCAGCTTGGGCATCAGCCTTCTTGACCCGCAGCCTTTTGTAGACTTCTGGCGCATTGGACGGATTCATGCATAGTTTCCGGCGTCGTCGTGGCATGTTGAGCTAGTGAGCGATGGACGTTTCGTGGTGGGGATAATGAACTTGACGAATATGATTGGGATTTGGGTGTCAGTCGAGATGCTTGATGGACTTTGAGGGCGGCGGTGGTGTATGTATATGACGACACCAGCCAGCTCCTGGGGCGTACCGTTTGGTGCTCGGGTAGTTGTAGAGGCTCTTCTCCGGTACTTGTGGGTTTTGAAAATCGGTTGGATGTTGTGTATGTAAATAGTGTGTTGTGTAAGTGGATGCGAGTGGATGCGAGTGGATGATCCCAGCATCTATCAACAGGCTACGGAGCCATCTTTACATCTGTCTATAGAGTCGTAATACAGTACGCACAGGTGAATTCCAACGGTTCATCTGTTGATCGACTCTGAACCTTTTTCACCATCAATTCATGTGGTACAAAGAAAGACATCAGCTACGGTGTACCAAATGATCTTTCACATGAACAAATCTCCACTTCCATTTCGGTTGGGTTGCTGTTCCCGTTCCCTTTTTAGGCCGGTACATCTCTAGGAACCTAGGGTTTCCTACGCTATCTCGGATCTAGTTTCCTAGAGGTGAGAGTAGAGTGGGGGGGGGCCTCCTAGGCCAGAATCGCCACCGGGCTTTCGGCGAGTACCTGTTTCCAGGCTGCCGCCGGGTATTAAGCCCGGTATTGACCTGGTCTTGGAGCTGAGTAGAATACTCATAGGCTCGTGAGGGACCGGTCCTAGCCTACCCAAACTCGGGGGCTCTGGAGAGCCTCTGAGCTCGCTAGGACCCGTTCTCTCCGGGGGCCCGAGTTCTAAACTTCTCGGGGGGGGCGCTCCCCGCTCATGCTCTCTTCTCTCCTGAGGGGAGCGGTAAGGGTAAGGGAGGTTTGGAATTGGGGGGGGGGCTGGGGAGATAGGGTGGCGGGGCAACCAATTGAATGGGGCCTTAAAGTTTAAAAGTTTAAAGGCTCAAATCCAAACTTAATTTTCATTTCAATTGTCTAAACTTTATTTCAATTGAGTTTTCAGCAGCCATCTCTCTGTATCTTTCATGGTCTCTTCGTCGAAAGTTCTCAGGTATCTCTCATAAGCCCTAGACTTCCATCTACCTCTTTTAACTATTTGATCTAATGGTACACCCTGGTTCCAGAGGAAGGACGCTCCTCCAACCCTAAAGGAATGACCACTCAGGCCTTCGATCCCCTCCTTCTGCCACGCTCGTCTCATCAATCCTAAATAGCCTTGCTTGGTGATCGACGTTCGCTCTCCGTTCTCGTCTGCATAACTGAAAACTGGATCGTTGACCGCCGCTCCTTCCGCGGCATTTCTATAGATAAGTCGTTCCATCGCACTAACCGGGTCTAATAAGGATTTATGACGTGTTAATTTAATGCATTGAATTTCTCCCGGTTTGGCTGGTTTCGCCTCTTTAATGTATATATAGCAGGTCTGTTTGTCCTCCGACAGTGTTACGTCTCCGTTCCGGATCATTTTTGATGGTCGCAAGGGTACCAATTCGCCCAATCTCGCCATCCCCCAGAACGCGACCAGCGCGACCGTTACCGCTAATTCCATCGCGGCGTCTCCTCTCTCCATGTGTTTTAATAGGATGGCTAGATGGTAGACGAGTACTGGGTTTTTGATTGGTTTGCTTACTTTCTTTGCATCTAATAACTTCGCCGCTTTCAATATTACATTAATTTTCCGCTGATCTACCGATGGGAACGTTTTATGGTGGAACAGGTGCCAAGCCCTCAATCCCGCTATGTATGATTCTATCGTCGATGGTTTGATTTCCTGGTTAGTGTTTTCTTCTCCTTCTACCTTTGGGCTGGACCATTGTATGAACAGCAGGAGGTGCTCTTCGTTTAATGGTAAGATCTCGTTTCGATTGAGGCCTCTTGCTTCTCTATACTTCATCAGTTTCGCTACCGCCGAATTATATTGGATCAGTGTTTCGGGTGCCCAGCTCCCTCCGTGGATCATCAGGCGTTGGATTGCGTCGTTCCGAAGTGTGAGTTCAAAGTTTTCGTCTCTCACGAATTGTGGGATGCGATCTATCAGGTCTCTGGCTGGCTTCCTATCGCCTTGCTGACCTTCTGTTGATTCTAGCATTCTTGCTGTAGGAGGGGTTTCAGGTCTGGGGGTAGGTCGATTAAGACTTCGTTGAACCAGAGTACGTCCGTGGATATCCCTCTAGATAACGCGTCCGCTATGTTGTCTTCCGAGGTGACCCGCTTTTGTTGGATCGAGCAGTGTCTTGAGGTTAGTATTCGCTGGATATGTTTCCACTCTCTATTCACCGATATGTCTTTGGAGCGGTTGTTACGGATCGCGCCTTCTGTCGTGGTATTGTCAGTCAGGACGGTGAAGCAGCGGCCTTCCATCGGTAGAAGTTTCATTATCATTAATAGTCCGATTCGAACTGCGACCGTCTCAATCCATGCAATCTTCCTGGGGTTCTTACATGTTTCATCTATTTCCCAACCTGGTTTCAACTTGAACTTCGCCCACCATTCGCCTATTCTTACGCCTATTCCGTAGGCAGGGGAGGCATCTCCGACCCACCCAATGTCCTCCGCAACTGGAGAAGGTATGATCCTGCGGTGTTCGAAGGATTCCAGTACGTCTAGCCACTCTTCTAAGTCATCCTTCACACCTTCTGGTATCCCTCTGATCGCTTGTCTCTTCCTCCAGGTTTCTTTCCAGGCGTATAGCTCCTGCATGTAACATTTCATGTGAGGAATAATGTAAAGGGCGTGTCCGAGCTGACCCACAAACTTTTCTATTTGTTCCAGGTTCCATTTGTCACCTGACAGCAACGATTTTATCTGCTCGATCCGCATCTGGACCTTCTCTTCTGGTAATCGTACTGTCTTCTCGACGCCATTCCAAATGAACCCGAGATACTTTTGTTCGGTTGTGAAGTCTGCAAATTTCGAGTTGTTTGTCTTGACTCCCATCCTTTGACTGAGGTCTAATACTGCCTGCATACTAATGTTTGATCCGGCTTCTCTCAGGATCAGGTTGTCATCTACCCAGCGGAAGATTCTCGGGATGTTGACTTCCTTCATGACGATTTCCTTCCACACGTCGGCTGCTCGACCGAATGTTCCACATCCCGCTACTCCGCCGAAGCCTACTCTAGTGTCTACCCATACCCTATTGTCGAAGTCTAATAACGTAAGGAATCTCCATTGGGATGGGTTAGTAGGGATCTGCCTGTAGGCTTTCTCCCAGTCGAAAATGGCTAACTCCCATCTTTTATCATTGCTCCGCAGAAAAATGGCCAGTGATTCGAAATCGTCCCATGTAGTTTCGTAGTCGCTTTTGTCGACAAAGGAGTTGACTGAAGGTATGCTCGCGTCGTTCCTTGGGAATGATAGGTTGTTTATCATACGGAAGCTTCCGTCGTTGTTCACCACGCTTCCCATCGGGCTTGACCGGAAGAAACCGAATTGTTGGTATACTTGCTCGTGAGTGAACAGTCCGAATATCTTTCCTTCTCTAAGTTCCCGTCGGAAGGTTTTCTCGATTTTCTCCTTCACTAAGATAGCTGATTCCTGGTTCTCCGGTGTATACCATTTTGGGTAATTTGGGATCTGGTGGGGTGGTATTCCCTGGTTGAATCCGTTTTTCAGGCTATCCAGGACGTCCGCCCATTGCCCCAACAGGTCGTGTTTTGCCATCAGCGCCTCCCATTCCGGGATCTCAAGTTCACACTGTGCGCGTTCAGGCCACATCTTGTTCGGTTCAATGTCATGGGCAGGACTCTCTCGCGGATCTCTTCCGCTTTCAGCTTCGGGTCGTCTCTCTCTGCTGGGACGTAAGGAGTACTGTCAGCATTCTCATTCTTCTCACGGTCTTCTGCTGCTCAAGGTTTTCTCTCTGCTCGGGGTTTGGCACGTGGGGCAAGGGATATATCCAACAAAAACTTATTCATTACTTTCCCCTTTCCTACGTGTGGATTTGGGGTCTCCTATGGGGGGGGGGGTCATACAAGGTTATGCTTTTAGTCACTCACTTCTCAGCTGTCTTTTCATTACTAGCTGCCCCTGTGTTTCCAATTTTTGCATTCAGGTTGGTCCATCCGCTCCCACTCGCTATGGCATTAGGATACGGCCCTTGACCACCACCGCCGACGTTAGCGTAGTTTCTCCATCTCCCTCTTCCTCCTCGGTTCGCGTTAGCTTGGTTCCGGTTGTTTCGGTTCCTGCCACGATCCTGATTCCCGAAGGTGTGTGCACCGTACATTTGGGCATTTACAGGTGGTTCGTAGGTTCTAGGCTCTACGAGGTGAGATTCATAATTATTTCTTGCCCATAGTGTTGAGCGTGCTGATTGACTACCTTTGCTGTCTTTCCTGTCTTCCTTCACATTCACTTTGGTCGGCTCATCCCAGGTACCTTGGCGGCCTTCCCAGTTGGTACCGTCTATGGGGTCGATAAACTTTTTCTTGCCGGTAAAAGTGTAAGGGTTATCTAGGAAGTCTTCGTCGCCTCTCTGAGCCGTAACCTTCTCTGCTCGTCGCTCTATTCTCGCATTCCGGGTCCCAATATCTGCCATGGCCTCTCCTACTCTCAAACTCATGTACGTCTGGCGCATCTCGACATCGTAGCGGAATGCCGTCATCCACGTGCCGTCATTCTCCCACTGGATCTGTAGCACGTTTTTAAAGTGGCGTTGCATCGACTCGTGTACTTCCGGGTGGTCGTAATGCAGTAAGTAAGTCAGAAACATTTCTTTCTGTCTATGCCATTGGGCTGCCGGCGTACGCCATTCACTCGGTACTGGGTTCCCATTATAGGTTATCGAATCTGCATCTTTGATCTTTGCTCGGGATGTTTTGTTGGAAGTATGGTTCATATCTTGTCTAAGCCATAAGGGGTCGAAGATCGTTAATGGTACGTATCTTCCTAGCTCTGTCATCACTGTATCCCAGTATTTTGATAAGGCCACTACTGAACCGTCGAGCTCCTTCCCTTGAAGGACTTTGATCGTTTTCTTCACCATCGGTTCATCCCTATCTGATGTCCGTCTGGATGGTTCCAGGGTATCGTGGGGTTGGTTCTTCCTAGCCAGAAAGGCTATCCAGTCATCCCTCTCTCTGGTTAGACGATCGTACTCCGCCCTATCCTTCCCGAACGCCGCTTCGATCTCTTGGTCTAGGCGCTCTTTCATTCGGTCAGTTGGGGTTTCCGGGGCCTCTGCGTTATGCGTTGGGACGTCATCTCCTTCAAGTTCTGTGGAGGGATTTGAAAGACATGCCATTAGCTCTGGGCTATGAGTCTTTTTACATCAATCATTCCCGTAGGAGCATTTCCAATCGGAAGAATAGGCTATCCCAAACGGGAGACTAGGTTTTGTGTTATGGTCCCCCTCAAGAATTGACGGAGGCTTCTCCTTAGGAGGCATTTCCCGTAGGAAGAAGTACGTCTCTTTTTTTTTTTTTTTTTTCCTTTGGCGCTCACCTGAATCTTGATCGCCCAGTATTATCCCACCTACTTCTCTTCCATGAGGTGGTGGTCTCCACTGCGCCTCTTGTCGGAAGTACATTGGTTCTAGTCGATGTGGTGACGCCGGAGGTTCTTTGTGGTTTATCGGCTGGATAGGAGTTTGGTGGGGGGGCCTAGTGTCTTCCCTCCTCTTTTGCCGTTCGTTGGGGTTTCCCTTCTCCGGTGTATCCGGGTTATCGATCTCGTGGGTTGGCGGTTCTAGGCTCTTACCCTGTAAGATTCCTTCTTGTGGTGGTGCCGCCGTCGTCTTTCTCAAAGTTGATGTCACCTGTTGGTCGGCGCTTTGCGCGGTTCGGCTCTTAGCTTTTTGTGCCTGAACGTTTCCCGCTGGTTCGTTCGAAGTTACTGGGTCTGCTTACTGGGTCTGCTGGTGGTGCTGGCGGTCTCACTTTGATTCTCTTCCCTTTAGGAACTTGGGGTTCGCCGTCTTGCGACTTCCCGCCGCTCCTAGTTTGTCTCTTCGATGTTGAATCCGTATTTACTCCCTCCGTTTGTCCCTCTGGTTGTTTCCCTTTCGGTTCTTCCACTTCACCTTGTTCTTTTTGTTCTATGCCTTGCTCGTGCTCGTCTCTTAATTGTTCATCAATTCTGTTTTGAAAATCTTCTCTGTCCATTTTTTTTTTTTTTTTTTGGAAGTTTGTAAGCGAAGAAATTGAGAATGAGAGTACGGAAATAGGAATTTGAAAAAGAAAGAAGTTCTTCTTCTTCCGGCTAAGAATTAGAGCGGGGGAAGTGAAATGTTGCGAGGGACCTCAATAGGGAGTAAATACGATGCAGAGCAGAGATTTGACAGCAAATCTCTGCTTGAGTGCCTGTATCCAGTCACTCGCTCCCTGTCCCTGTCACGTGTCTGTGACTTCTCACATTTCACTTTCACAGCTCCCCTTCCCTCAATGGAAGATGCCCAACACGTCGGGGCTTTGGTGTAGGGCTGTCATCATACGTCTTAGTATTGATTTGAGTACAGTGTTCCTCCACAGGTTTTGGGAATGACCATAGCAATCTTTTTTTTGAAAAAATTGTCGCACTAGGGTAGCTGATCTGATACATATATACCAAATCCTAATTTGTTTTCAAATTTTGGATGATTCACAAAATCAGAACAGCTGACAGTAGCAAAACTTATTTGAAAAATAGATCATTGGAGCTTTTTAAAAGTGATGATGATTTACACTTGGATGTTCACTCTTATGGGGAACAGCGCCAGTCTAGTCGCATTGGCCAAATGTCAAATTTGTTGGTATGGCCCTATGGGTGACCTTTGGGATAAATAGTACAGCATTTTGAATCCCATCTGGATATGTGTCCACTGATAAGTTATAAATAAAGAACCAGAAGAAAGGATAAATGAAAGATTCAAATAAAAAAAAAGAACAAGATATTCAAGAGAGAGTAGATTGAAGTTGATCGGATCAAATCCTCAACTTAACATTTCCCACCACCTTTGACAAGTGCATTAAAATTAAAATCAGAATTAAAATATTGTCCAATGACCACACCCGAGTTTCTAGCTATACAAGAATCTACAATTCTTTGTGCCATATCTCCAAGTTCAACACAATTTCTTGTGATCGGATTACTATTCTATAAATCGAGATGAGTCAGAAAAGCAACAATTAGTTGAAGATCCGATTTAGATGAATCTCGTCAAATCAATCAAATCTCTTCAACTCACATCATTGCAAAAGGTCACGTAAGATCCATAATTGCAACCTACACGAGTACAAACTCTTGGACCGGATGCAGCGGTGCATCGAGCATTACCCATCCCCTTCAACTTGCTTATGACACCTTTGAGATCCCTGTAAGTAGCCATATCACCACCTGGGTTACAATTTATCTAAATTAAAAAATCGTTTTGTGTTTCAATCAGTTATGAGCTGAGAATCCATCTTGAGTAAACAAAAGTATTCTAGAAAGCTTACACTATCTCTCTTTTCAAGTTGATGATCTGAAACATAACTATCTTCATTCTTATCGAATTTCTCTTGTCCGTAGTTAGGATTGATGTTGAGGATTTCATCGTAGATCGAATCTACAGTTCCGTGAAACGTATGAATTTCACCTCCTGGAATCACTTCTCCTTCCCAAACTAAATCAACAGTCTTGTAATCTGGATGTGAGGTAGGATTAGCAGAGACCTGAAAGAATTCAACCGATCATTGTTAATTGATTCAGAGATTCAGGTTCTAAACATCATAAGCATTGAAGCTACTCACTAATGACAAGATAACCGAAGCAAAGACAAAGGCAAAGGACTTCATTTTGATTTATGAAAGCGTTTAGAATTGATTAATCAAGAAAGTGATGAAAGAGGATGAATGTGTTTGAGTTCAAGTAAGTTGGTTGAAGAGTGAAGTTCAACATTTTGCTCAATCAGACTGACTGTTTTATATCCTTCTTGAGGAATTTTTTTTTACTGGATCATCGATCATTCAGCCTCAATCTTGGTTTCTGAATTCAGAACTTCATCTTCCCAATGTCCTTACAGCTTCAGCACATCGATCTACTTAATTCGTGCTGTGTTGAATTAGTATTATACTAGCAACTCGATTGACATCGTTTAAGCCTGATAGTTATTTGTTTTTTTTCAGCTAATGAGCTCGATTGTGGCATTCTAGTTCTGAGAATGGTGTAGGGACGTTGGTCTAGGAAGAGAATTGTTCAAGTCACAAACATCGCATATCTCTTTTCGATTTTGAATGCTGTGAGATGCTGTGAGCTTCTCGCTTCCACTTGACGTGCCTATCTTTTTTCATCTTCACAAAAACCAACTCATGAGTCAATTTTCATCATCCCACTTCCACCAACTCATCGTAGCCTGTGGAAATCCGTCACCGCAATTCATTTCCAGCCTTCCTGCGTCAACTTGATCTCTTTCGTAACTATGAAAAGGTATGTCCAATTGACGAATGTGGAGGCAAGACTGGTCTTTATGAACACACACGCTATTCCCACACTGCATGATTAGTTCCAATCTACTTACATCACCTTTGCCAACCTGATCATGCAACTGCCTGAGGCTGTCGAGCGAGATGAAGCTGTGAAGTAGAGATACGTGCTAATAGCATGCAAGTTAATTTAGCAAACTCATTGAATGGACTGTCAGAGTGAAGATTTCTCATCACCTTTCGGATCTCTAACGAATGGGTCGTTGACAAAGTAAACAAAACAAAACAAAATCAATTGTCAATCTTCCAAAGATTTCAAGTAAACAATCTTTCTCAATGAGTTTCACTTTACAGTTTCTAACCCAGACAAACGAAAGAAATTCATAAAACTAAATCGTACTTTGGGCGTGATGAAATTTTCACTTTTGGCTCAAATCAACAAACTTCCTCGTGAGCTGTAATGGCCAGCTCAAACGAGCTAGCATTAACTCCTTGACGTACTCCCATCACCTCACATGACTATCACCAAAGCCTGCGAAGCTGTATCTTCAAACCTAAAAATAATCTGGGTGGGCTTCACAGTGTCCTCTAGGTGGATCAACATAACCTCTGATGTTCCTCTAGAGACAAGAACATAGCTTCAAACTCTTTCCTCACTCGTCAAGAAGAAAATTTGACCGGCTTCAAGTATCAAAATCATAGCAAATCTTACGCTATGTTGATGTCATATGTGTCAGCCCTGAGTACATACACATGTACCCAAAGACTAACATGTAATACATAAGAAAACACTAGTAACATCTCATAACTCAGTATAGGGCTATGACCCGGCCCTGAAGCTTCAGGGCAGGCCCCGAGGCCGGGTCAGGCCTTGGGTAGACCCGAGGGCTTTGGCAAATTGGCTCGGGTTGGCCGAGGCTCGCCCTGAATTTAAGGACTTGGGGCAGGGCAAAGCCAGGCTCAATTTTAGGGGCAATGGAGTGCTATTTTGAGCACAAAGGAGGGTGGAATGGGCATAACAGCCGACTTGTATTTCAACTTTAAGCAACAGAATTTTTTTTAAGTGACAGTTCTATACTCGGCGGCCCTGCGGACCGGGGCCGCCGGGACGCCCGCGGGGCTTTGGGAACGCTCACAAAGCTAGGTTTAAAGCGTCAGGGCGCGTACCGTCTGCCTTCAAGAGGTTGTCGGGCAGACTCGGCCGGTCGGGGTCGGGATCGGGTCATAGCCCTAACTCAGTATCAAGAGTTAATCATGCTTATAACACATAACATACTTAATAAAAATATAAAAGTATTATTAAGTACACATAACAAATAAATAAAAATAATAATAATTAAGAACAATAAACCTAATGTAGTAACAATTGTACATATCACTACATTAGGTTTGGAATACAAGTATATAATCCATAATCTTGTCCATCCCAAGAGGACAATCAAGTTATAATTACATACTAAATTCTGAAGAACAGTAAGTGTTCCAAGAAGCTACAACATCAAGAATATTATTAATTATAATATTAGTGATATTGTTTCAACTTCACTCTCTATTCTCCTGGCCAGAATTAAAGTAAGTAAATCTTCACCTCCTGATCTCATACACTATATTCCTATCAGGTTGGTGACCTCTAAGATAATAACCATAGGTTGGTGACCTCTGAGAGATAACCAAGTTAGTGAACTTCAATCACTCTATATCTCTACTAAAAGATATTGATAAGTTCAAGATCAAGCTTACAATTTACTATAATATATATAAACTTATTAAAACCTCTTTATAAAGAGTCATCTAACTGTAGTCTGCCAGGATTTGTCCCAGCAGACTACTCACCTATTTCATACTTTGTTTATTCCATTAAATATAAATTATTCTAGAAAAATAAAGATAATAAATCTTATCTTTATCTAATTAATTATAATTAAGTAAGTAAACACAATATTAGTGAGAGTAGCCTCCTTTAAAAGAGTCACTACCCTCACATTTGGGGGCCTCATTGAGTTGAAACTTAAAAACCTCTCCTTGTGTAACCAAAGTTTGAATCTCCGAACAAAGAGTTTAGAGCTCAAAATTTCATTGCTCAAAACAAATAATAAAACATATATATACATATATATATTTAAATTTTTTTTTATTTTTTTTCTCGAAAGATAGTGATTTGATTAAACAGAAATCATTTCAATCAAAGCATTATCAGAAAAGAGAAACAAACGAAAAAGGAACAAGAATTGACTCATTTTAATTTTAAGTTACATAAGATAAAGAAAAAGTAAATTACACATACAAGTGTAGTATAATAGGTGAAACTTCGATCAGATTACAATACAAAGGACGAATATTGAGCGAACTACTTATCAAACAAAAATAATATCATCACGATAACAAAGTTGGATGATCAAAAATAAATAGAGAACATATCAAGAATCAAAGGGAGGAAAGAAATCAAAATCAAATTCGATTTTACTCAATCAAGCCACAAAATCAATCACTCCGATTCGGCAAATAATTAAAAAGGGAAATCATCATAAATGTTATTCAAGCCACAAGTAACCCTACAATAAAATCCTAGGAAATCTAAGCAAGTACAAATTAAATAGAGTAAGTACATAAAAAATTCGATTAAAGCCTTGATCTGTTGTTAAAATTTCCAAAATTATCAATTAACTGATAAAACCATTAAACTTCTGCATGAAGTTGAATAGAATCAATACGACGAACCAACTACACATCGATCGAAAAACCAAACTAGATGCAACTCTAAATCAATATCATTATTGAATACGATCTGCAATTAATTAGAAAGGAACAAGACAAGTAAGAATCAATTATAAATTTATTTCTTCTTCAATAAGATTGAACAGAATAAACGAACTAATACAATATTACCTTTCTTTTTATATATATAAAAAAAAAAAAAAAAATTACTTCTCAACACAAATAGTGTTGCTACATCAAACGAACGACCAACTTTTTGACCATAAAAACAAAGAGATTAAAGGAGGGAAAACAAGGAAAACAAACGATCATCAATCACCAATACCAACGATTAATAAAATTAGATTATATCTTAATAAAGTCAATAGTCAGTGTAGTAACTGTTATCCTACACTTTTTAAAAATAAAAAATTTTCCTCTTATTATTCTTTCCTCCTTTCGCACTCTTATCAGAACTAATATTTCATTCCAATTAGAAAGAAAGATAAAACAAAACTAACATAAATCGATTAATTTTTTTATTTCTTTTTAATTTTTGAATTTGAATACATCCGAAACGACCTATCAATAGTGTTGTTTCCGGAGTTATTTGACCAACTAGGATTCCCTAACTCAACATCGTCGCAAACACCGACAAGTCGACCTGAAGTAAATCAACCAGAGAATCTCACCAACCTGCTAGACAACTTTGAGGAAGCTTACGGTAATCAACAGGCTCCGATCAAGATCGACAGCGCCCCTACTACCCCAGCGGAGAGTAAACAAGACGAGATCGAAATAATATCAATATCTAGCGATTCAGAGGCTACCACAAGAGGGACTCGCGCGACAACCTCAGCCAAACCAAATAGAGACAAGATCTACACGGCGGCAGACTTTGAGAGTTTAGTCTTCTTCTCAAGTTATCTTTACATTTTATAATTTTTAATAATTAATTTTTTTTACTCTTGAAACACTTCAATTTCCCCATCTATATCCCTCCGAATCTTTCAACATGACCACTTCGCCTAACCGCAGAGTTAGCGGCCATGCGAGCCCAACATCGTCAACAAGTACACGAGGGACAGGCCGCAGCCGTGCATCCCGAGGCTCCCAAAGTTCCCGCAGTTCCGGTCCACCCAAGTCAGCCCGTAGTAATCCAACAGGTGAGCTCTTCCCAGCACTACCCCAATCAGGTAAGCCAGACTTAGCTCTGATGACTCAATTAAGTCAAGAATATGCTAACATAACTAGAACAGACTCAACAGGAGATGGCGGGTTACCGCTACAACCCAAACTACCCGGGCCATCTACCAGCACCATGCTACACCTACCCAGCCGACCAGTTGCACGGTCAACAATTGCAGCCGGCCCAATACCATCAACAAGCTCCATACCCCATGCAGCAACCCCCACCTCAACCTTATCAACCCTACCCCAGCACATCGAGTCAAGTGCTACCTCCTCCACCTCCACCGCTAGGCCCACACCCATTGATCGACGAGGAAGCCCGTCTGAAGGCCGCTGTCCTTCAAGCCAAGCGCAACGTGTTGGAGGCTCAAGCAGCCAACAACAACCTCAATTTTTGTCATTACCTTTGGATCTCCAAAGAAGCACATCGACAATTGGAGGAGTTCTGGGGCGGTCGCCGCCATCGACACCGAGTCGACGAACTGACCGAGGGTTACAATCCATTTCAACTCAACCCTTGTACGATGCAGCCATTCGAGGAGCCTCGCCAAGCCGGCACCTCAAAGAACCGCAAGAAGCGAGCTCGGGACAATCAGATCGAGGATCTGGCGGACGATGCTCTGGATCTGTTGGACATGATCAAGATGGTGAAAAGTGTGAAAAGAAAGAAGGATGGAGAGGAAGAGAAGAAACCAGAACCCAAGGGGAAAGGCAAGGAAAAGGAGGATTAAGTAAGCTACCCCCTCCAATTTCGACTTTTCACTCTCATCCATCAGTCCTACAAACTGATTCACAGTTTTTTATCAAACCTGCACCTCAGACTATAATCCCCCAACCGACTTCAGTAGGTAGTATTAAACCGGAGTCTCAATTTCCACTTTCTGTCACTCAATCACCTTCCAGCTCTAATCACTCGGAGAAATTAGAGTATGACCATCCTGAACAAACATTGTATCAGGAGCTGTTCAACCAGCAGTCTAAGGTGTCAAATTTATCTTTAAATTTTCTTGAATCCGAATTACCTAATTTAATTAAACTTGTAACTAGACGAGCCTCTAAGCATGATGAGTCTTTGCTGAACTTACAAAAATATTTAGGTAGAATCATTAAGAGTGAGAGTGAGGAACATTTGAACCTTGAAAATGAGCACTTTAAGAAATCTTGTGAGTTATTGAAAAGCCTCTATGATGACATCACATCAGAGTTGAAAGAATTGAGAGACTATAGAATGAAAAAGAACTTGAGTGAGTCAGTATTCTCTGAAAGTGAGAAACTCGAAGGAGAAACTGAAATACCACAAGACAAAAGTGGTCCATTGTATAATCTCAATAAAACCCAAGCGCTAGTACTTCAAATAAAAGAATTACTCATGTCACATGCAGAAGACACAAGTATACACAAAAACCAAGGAAATATAATGAAACAAATTGATAATCTAGGAAAGAATATTACAAAACAACTCTCAAACACCAAGAACACAATCATAACGGAATTACAAGGTCATGATAAAGACAACTTGAATAAAGTGATACAAGAGAAAGGCAAACAACGTGAGACATTGTTTGATACAACTGAATTATTACAAAAGAAAATTGAAGAAACCTTTGAACAAATGATGAGAATAGAAAAGAAGGTTGACGCACAATCCAAAACACCTGCCAAAGATCCATACAACAAAATTGAAAATTTAATTGAAAAATTCGAAAAACATGAAGCAAAAATGAGTTCATCAATCAATACAATGAAAGAAAATCAACAATTGAAGAATATTCAACAGAACCGTAATGCACAACAACAACAATTTGAAACAAGTATGATGCAATCATATCACGCCTTACAAGAAAAAATCAATGACAATCACCAACAATTACAAGAAAGTATACAAGATCATTGCAAACAGATAAAAGAAAATATGCGTGATAATCAATTAATGGTACAAAAAGAATTGTTGAAAGAACAAGATATACAATTTAAAAAATTGACAGAACAATTAATGAAAACTCAAGAACTATTGAGTGATAAAATAGTAAGCAAGAACATAGATATTCAACAAAAATTAAGAGAAATGGACGAGAATGCTACAATAGCAAGAGCTTCACTTGTTCAAGAACTCAAATCAGAGAATGTAGGTAGTAATAATAGTAGTATTGCAGGAACAAGAGAACATATACCTCCAAATCAACCAATAATGCGCCACAGTGTTGACTTTGTGACAGAAGACAATAGAGTTGACCCATCATTGAGAGGAGAAGACAGATTCAGACTAAGTGCAACAAACTTGCAAAATAGGTCTGTAAGCTATATAGAACCACAAATAAACAAAGCTCAACCACATAATGCATCACAAGACAACCTGTTTGTGAGAGAAGACACAATACCATTTCGTGAAAAATCAATTATAAGAGAAGAAACAATCCCACCACGTGAAAGATCTTTCATCAGAGAAGATACAATACCAGTCCCACTTACTAATAATAGATCTTTTGTGAGAGAAGACACAGTACAGACGGTAATGTCAGAAAATTCTAGAGAAGAGAAACTCACTAAACAAATGAGTAGACTGTGGCCAACGGGGAAAGACTGGAAAAGATTTAGTGGTGATGGAGAATATAACCATAATGATTATATTGATTGGTGTGACTCACTGATTGCAGATATGAAAATGGATCCAGTAGTCTTAGTCAGCCATTTGAGCACAGCTTTTACGGGAACAGCAGGACAGTGGTACATAGATAAAAGAAAGAGTAAAGGCTCCATGACGTGGGATCAATGGAAGGAAGAAATACATAAAAGATTTGGCAATAATGTTTGGCAAAATAACATGGAAGACCCATTCATGAAAGACAACTTTGACGTAAATGTACATCACGACTCCACAGCATGGTCTCTGAAACAGAAAAAGAGAATAGCTGCTTTTGACCCAGAGGCATCTGAAGACAGAATAGTAAATAAAATACTCAACAAAGTTGATGGGGACATCCGTAATGCAATAAAAGGTCAACTGACTCAACCTTATGAATGGGACTCATTTTTACTAGTTTTTAAAGAAATTTTTGAAACCACAAGCATAGTCTTAAAGAAAAAATTCTTGAACAAACCAAAAAGACCATTCTTTGAAAATAAAACAAGTTTTAAAGAGACAAAACCACTAGTCCCCTCAAGTACAAGAGTACAAGCCAGTACATCAGAAAAGAAAATCTCCAGAGCCTGCCCAAACTGTAAAAGTACAGACCCAAAACACCAATGGAGAGGGTGTAAAGAGAAGAAAATCAATATGATTGAAGAAGATAAAGAAGATAGTGATCATATGAATGACGAATACAAAATCCACGGAGATGAATTATCAGATGAATCCCAATCAAACAGTGAAGACGAGAATGATCACCAAGAAATAGGAATGATTGATGGCCTTAACCAGGATGAGAAAGATATTAATATACTACAAGCTGAAGCTGAAGTACCTCATTCATGGAATGATGATACTCAAATGGGAAACATTGTTGATGCACGGTTACTCAAATCCAAACCAGCAGCAGGAATGGCCCACACACTGGGACATCATGCCATGGCCAGAGGAATAATTAATAACTGCAAAGTACCAATTTTGCTAGATAGCGGTGCATCGTGCTCAATAGTAGGAAAACACTTCCTAGCTGAAATAATACCAGACTGGCAAGAGAAACTCATGCCCAGTAGCCATGTAAAGTTCTCAGGAGTAGGAAGTAAACTACAGGCTCTAGGAGTAATCAGTTTACCAGTGATTTTTCCACATGCAAAACAGTCAATCAGAATAAATGCTGAATTTGTGGTAATGGAAAATGCAAATAACAAATATTTCATACTAGGAGCAGAAAATTTAAGTCACTACGGATTTGATATATTCCATAGCAAAGAAAGGTACTTTACTATTGGCAACAACAACAAAAGTGTAAAATTTGCTCTGTTGCAATACAAAGAAATTTTATCAATCAAAAATGACACAAGTACAAAAGATCCAACCAACATTGAATACGTAAACAAACTACGAGATAAAATATTAAAAGCATCATTTGGGCCTAATCTTACACACACTCAAAAAGAAGATATAATCAAAATGGTAATCAAATAAAAAGACCAATTTGGATTAGGCAAAAACAGTCTGGGAGTTATCCCAGGACACCCAGTCACGGTTAATCTCACAATTGAAAAACCTTATCCACCCATACTGAGAAAAGGCGCATACCCAGCAAGCCCAAGAAGCAGAAAAGAAATAGAAAAACATATTGAAGAACTACTCCGCAGGGTGTTATACGCAAAGTAGGAAGTGATGAAGAAGTAGATGTAACAACGCCAGTATTAATTGCATGGCATAATGACAAATCTAGACTCTGCGGAGATTTTAGAGCCCTTAATCAATACACTACACCGGACAGATATCCATTACCTAGGATAGACCAGTCACTGACAAACCTTTTTAGAGCTAGATTCATAACACTGATGGATATATTTAAAGGTTTCCATCAGAATGTAGTGGAAAAGTCTAGTAGAAAATTCCTTCGAATTATTTGCCACCTAGGAATCTACGAGTATCTTAGAATGCCTTTTGGAATTAAAAATGCACCAGCATTCTTTCAAAGGATGATGGATACAGAATTTTCCAAAGAGTTGAGAGAAGGATGGTTGAAGGTGTACATTGATGACCTAATTCTCTTTCACACAACATGGGAAGAACACCTTGCAGCAATGGAAAAAGTACTTATAAAAGCTAAGAACATGGGTATGAAGATATCTCTGAGCAAATGCAACTTTGGATTTGACGAATGCAAAGCTCTAGGACATCGTGTATCAGGCTTGTGGGTAGCGGTAGACCAGAACGCTGTAGCAGCAGTACTACAAAAACCATGCCCAAAAGATAAACAAGAACTGAGTTCGTTCCTAGGATTTACCAGTTATTACCGAGCTCACATACCAAATTTTGGTGCAATAACCCGTAGTCTTTACAAACTTTACGCAAAAGGAGTAGCATTTGAAATGACAAAAGAAAGGGTAGATGCAGTAAATAAGATAAAACAAATATTGACAACAGCACCCATACTATTTCATCCAGATTTTGAAAAACCATTCAAACTATATGTAGATGCATCAATTGAAGGACTAGGAGCAGCACTCCATCAACTGCAAATAGTTGAAGGGAAACCAAAAGAAGGACCAATAGTCAATACCGCAACCGCGACACCCTTTTTAGTGGTCGCGGAGCGATTGCGGAGCGCATTATTTGATCGCAATCGCCACGCTACACATGGCGGAGGCTGCGCACCGCACTTCGCCGGGGGAAAAACCCATAGCGGAGTGAACCGCTCCGCAAGGGCCCCGGGCCCTGGCCGGGTCACAGCGGAGCGATACCCTGTACCCAGCTGCTGACTGTATACATAGACGCAGGGGACTCTGCCCTCGACATTCATCTCTTACATACCACCCCTTACTCCACCACTCTTCCTTCCCTTCCTCAACGACACTAGACCGAATATGGACAGTGGCGCCTGGCCCCAGCGTCGCAAAGTGGGCACGAGATCCCTCTGGACGCCATCTCGACTTCGGCTGGCATGTGGTTCCTATAATCTCAGACGACTCAAAATTGATAGCAGGTAAGTTTTTTTTTTTTTTGATAACTCTTGAAACAAGCTCTAACTGTTTCTTTTCTTCTTATTCGTTTTCCAAATCCTCCCATTACAATCGATCCAGGATGTCATCAAGCAAATCTTCATCGCAAAACTCGGCTTTACTCCAACTCCCAGGTAAAGTCCCTTCATCCAGTAGAACTCTTCGACCTCCAAGCCCTGCTCGCACCCAGGCAGGGTTTGTGGTTCCTCCACAAGACTCTCGGACCACCATCTCTGTAGCTCGACTACCTGGCCAAGAATCACCCGGGCCTCTCGGTCGTCGAGGTGCATCTCCTCGACCTCCAGCTCTGGCGAACAAGTTTTCGAAGACGAACGGACCATCAGCACCCAAACCAAAGGCCAAGCCAGGCGCAAAAGGCAAGGTCAGTGATCCTCTCAACCCCCCTAACCATTCTATTTTCTCAATTGTGTACAACTGACGATTTTTTTTAGGCTCGCTCGTCTACCAGTAAGCGTGCTCGATCACCGTCGCCGTCAGGAAGTTCACCTGGAAAGTCACCTTGATCAGCCAAAAGGGCTAATAAAGATGTAAGTCTTTTTTTCTTTTCTCCTCTCTCATTTGGATTATTGACATTTCATTGTTATAAATAGCCCTTTGAGACCCCCGAAGGCGCCGACCTATCTCAGAACTCCGACGTTGAGATCATTGGTTCAAACGAAGGATCATCAAACGATCCACGTTACATGCAAAGTCGTTCGAAGAACGTTTTGAAGCTTCTTGAGTATTACGGACCACCTAAAGTAAGTACGGTTTTTGATTTTGTCTGATCTTTCCCTTTCTTCGGTTTTTTCATCTCTTGGTTTTATTGAGGCTGACAACCTTCTCTACCAATCTAGGGCCTGAAATACAGGTGTTTATGGTGTAACAATTACTATCTACGAGGCGATCGATCGTACTGGGGCTTGTGGGGACATCGTGATGGCAATAAGGGTCGTCCTTCATGCACAGAACGACACCGAGCCATTGCCGCAGGCCTCGATCTCCCAATCAGCTATGAAGATCGAATGAAAGCAAACGAAAAACAGCCCAGAGTCACTCTCAACTCCTTTCTCAATGGACCCAAATTCACATCCGACCTCTTGAATATGATCTTGGTCATATGGACTGTGCGACATGCCCTTCCCTGGTCCCGATTCGAAGACCCAACACTTCGTGCGGCCTTTTTCACTGTTAATCGAGGCGCAGTGATTCGATCAAGGACTTGGGCAGCCCAGCAGTCGGTGAAGCTATTTGCAGCTTTGCACGAGAAAGCCATCCAGGCAGTAAAGGTTTGTAAGCAGTCTAATCATGTGACTGATTTTGAAACTGATTCTTCAACTTCTCATTTGTTTAGGGAAATGCAGGTCGATTCTGTTTGATCCACGATGTTTGGACGACTAAAGGCAATCGGTACGCCTTCATTGGAGCGTCTGCCAACTTCATTGATGACAACTGGGAGTATAAATCGCTGCATCTGACCCTCAAGATGGTTCCGTGGCGTCATTTTGGAGCACTCCTTGCAAGACCAATTGGACGCTTCTTGATACGGCATGGATTACATAAAAAGATAAGTTTTTTTCAATTTTGTCTTCGTGTCAGTATGACTAATTATAATGTTTGATATTCTCTCACATGCTTGCTCAGACTACAGACAGCGGAGGGAACAATGGCCCCATGGCTGCCGAACTTGGGTCGATGTTCTCCAACGCAGAAGAATCAGTCAGTTGGGATGGGTCATCACATCACGTTCGATGTTATGCCCACAAGCTTAACCTTGTTGTCGGACATGGGCTCCGAGCCATTGGTCAAAAGGTTTGTTATCCCAAACCAACTAAACCGCACGGCATACCTCTCCCCATCCCAGGACTTGAGGTTAATGACGGGGAGGATGAGATTGAGATCGACACTCCAGAATCAGACGACGAGTCTGTCTCTGGCCTACCCGATAACCCTGACGGTGTTGACGATGATGACGGCGAGAACGACACTGGCATACCTGATCAAGATGATGTTGTGGCTGTTGCACTTCAAAAGGTATGTCCTAATTTTCTACTCATCTTCTTTGTTTCACTTCTCTCTCATGTCAATGTGTGTACACTGATAATTGTGCCTTGCTATACAGGTCGATAGTGTGATTGGGCAAATTGCTAGCAGTGCAGCCCGTCGAAGCGATTTCAAAACTCGATTGACTCGAATGGGGTACAAGGGCCGTATGCTTAAGCGAGCCTGCAAGACTCGCTGGAATAGTCACTACGAGAGCCGGATGCTTGCATGTGAAGCACAAGAGGTAATGTACTTCAACTACAATTCTATCTCATTGTTTTTTTGGTCTGATGTACTTCCTTTCTCCACAGGTAATCAACTCAATGATTGCAGCAGACCGAAAGGCATGCTTTTTCAAAGGCGTAACAATCTCACCTGCAGAATGGCATGCGGTTGAGCTTGTCAACAAGGTATTGAAAGTAAGTCACTATCAATCCTCTTGTGTGTTGATGATGACCGCCAATTGATAATATAACTTGGGTAGACTTTTGTGGACGCAACGGCACGAGTCGAAGGGAATGGCCCTACCGGTTGCGTTCTTCTGGCTGAATACAAGCGAGGTATATCTGAGCTCAAGACAAATCAAGTGGAATCGCACGAGTTTCCAAGCCTTGACAATGCTATCAACCAAATGATCAACTGGCTCACAAAGTACCAGGAGGAGGCTCTGGGTTGTGAATGTATCATCCTGGCGACCATCCTCAACCCCCGCTTTCGAGGCAAGTTTTTTACAATTCATTATCCAGAATACAATGGATCAGCACATGCAGCAATTAACTATGCGTTCGAGTGCCTTGTGGAAGAAACCAATGTACCTGAAGCAACCCCACCACCTGATCAAATCAATGGTCCTTCTGAGACCGATGAATTTGATGTCTTTGCAAATGGCGATGGTGATACTAAAACAACTACTACCTCGGAGCTAGAAGACTATTTAGCTGGTCGTTTCCCTCTCAAAAAGGATCAGACTCCTCTTGGTTGGTGGAAGGTGGGTTTGGTTTATATTTCAGCTCCATTCTTTCAATTATAGCTGACTTGCCCATCTGTTGTTCTACAGGAACACAAACCTCAATTTCCAATCCTGTCACAACTGGCCCGCGATTACCTGAGTGTATCTGCCACGTCATGTGCGTGTGAACGAACTTTTTCGGCAGCAGCCGACATTTGCACCCCAACCCGAGGATCAATGCTTCCTAAGACTATGGAACGTCTGGTGGGATGTCAATCATGGTTAAAGGATGGTATTGTACCTGATGGTCCTTTTGAAGAGGCGATGATGGCAATCATAAATTATATGTCAAGTTTGAATAAAGTATGACATAGGCCAATTTTCTGCTCAATTTTCTTTTTTTTTATATTTTGTTTACATCACGGTAGAATCTCTACTATACACATTACATAAGATGGTTGGAATTAAATACAAGTTAGTTTTTTAGATTTTTTCTTGCCTTTCTTGACTCCAATCACAATATAGTGCGTGATATAGCGCCGCTGTATCACGTTCGCTATATTGCGCGCAATATAGCGCTTAATAGCGCCGTTTGCGCTCCGCAAACCTGAGATGCCAAAAAAAAAAATATAGCGCATCAGAGCGTTGTGCTCTATAGCGCAGTCAACGCTCCGCAACACATAGGACGTCAAATTCCATTGCGTTGCGGAGCGGTTGCGCTGTTGCAATAGTCTTCATATCCAGAAAGTTGACAGATACAGAATCAAGATACTCATCACCCCAATTAGAAGCACTAGCACTAGTTTGGGCACTAGAAAAACTACATTACTATCTAGATGGAAGCTACTTTGAAGTTATCACAGACTGCACAGGCGTAAGATCCCTAACAAATCTAAAATCTCCTAGTAGACATATGTTGAGATGGATGATGGCAATACAAGAATATAAACCATTCATGACTATCACACATAGACCAGGAAAATTCCATAATAATGCAGATGGACTGAGTAGAATGGCACTTCCAAATGACCCCAGTAATCCGGCATGGGAACCAGAAGAAATGGAAAGAGATATCCCTGTCATGGGAATAAGCCTGTGTGAATTATCAGACGAATTTTTTGATGAAGTCAAAAGTAGTTATGAGAAAGACAGTAACACATCGAAGCTAACTCAAATACTATCAGCACAAAAAACTGATCTAAGTCTAGCAACCACACTTGAACAACCATGGAAGGATGGATATAACCAAGGAAGGATAACACTAGAATCAGATTTATTGTACTTTCGAGAGAAACACAGTTCCGTCTTAATCATAATAAAATCAGAACACATTCAACAAATACTACATGTATGCCATGATGAATTTATGTCAGGACATCTGTCAGAAGACAGAACTGTGGACAGAATTAAAAGCACAGCCTGGTGGCCAAGTTGGAAAAAAGACGTCGAAGAATATGTTAAAACCTGTGAAAGATGTCAAAAGGCCAATAAAGCTACAGGAAAGAGATTTGGTTTATTACAAAGAATAGAAGAACCAACACACCCGTGGGAAGTTATTAATATGGATTTTGTTACTGGACTTCCCCCATCCTCAATAAATAACTACAATTGTGTTTTAGTGATAGTTGATAGATTTTCCAAAAGGACAAGATTCCTACCGTGTTATAAGGAGTCAACTGCAATGGACATAGCATTATTATTTTGGGAAAGAATAATCAGTGATGTAGGACTACCAAGAATAATTATTAGTGATAGGGATCCCAAATTCACCTCAGAATTCTGGAAGAGTCTACATTTGCTTATTGGATCTACACTGGCACTCTCAACTGCATACCATCCACAAACAGATGGTTTAAGTGAAAGAAACATTGGAACTTTAACAGAAATAGTCAGGAGATACTGTACAGAAGGTCTTGCTTATACAGATAAAGATGGATTCACACATGACTGGCATACTCTACTACCAGCCCTAGAATTAGCATATAATAGTAGCATACATAGTACAACTGGAAAAAAGCCTTTTGAAATAGAAAGGGGTTATTGCCCAAGATTGCCTAAAGATCAAATAAAAAATAAAAATGTTGAATTCCATCCAACATCATTGAGTTTCTTTGACATGCTAAGCAAAGCAAGAGCACGTGCAGCTCAATGCATTGAAGATGCAGTAACATACAATCAAGAAAGATGGAATAAAACACACAAAGAACCCAAATTTGTAGTTGGTGAACAAATTCTACTATCAATAAAAAATTTTAATAATCTTCAAGGTTCAAAAAAGCTACAAGATCAATTTGTAGGACCATTTGTGATATTAAAATTTCATGGTAACAATGCAGTAGAAGTGGCATTAACAGAAGAATTTAGTAGAAAGCATCCAGTATTCCCAATATCACTAATTAAGAAATACCATACTTCAGACAACAATAAATTCCCTGACAGGGAAATACCAAAGAAAGCTACAATACAATTCGAGACTGAAGGAGAAAAAATTTTCTCGAAAATAATAAAACAACGAGAAGCACAAATCAATGGCAAACCTACTACACTCTATTTAGTAAGGTACAAAAATAGAAGTGCAGATGAAGATGAATGGCTACCAGCAGACAAGGTACCAAATAGTAAGACAACATTAAGAGAATTCAGAGCCCAGAAAAGAGCTCATAAACTTCCTGGAAAGAAGTGATGACCTCCTTTGAGGGTGGAGAATGTCAGCCCTGAGTACATACACATGTACCCAAAGACTAACATGTAATACATAAGAAAACACTAGTAACATCTCATAACTCAGTATCAAGAGTTAATCATGCTTATAACACATAACATACTTAATAAAAATATAAAAGTATTATTAAGTACACATAACAAATAAATAAAAATAATAATAATTAAGAACAATAAACCTAATGTAGTAACAATTGTACATATCACTACATTAGGTTTGGAATACAAGTATATAATCCATAATCTTGTCCATCCCAAGAGGACAATCAAGTTATAATTACATACTAAATTCTGAAGAACAGTAAGTGTTCCAAGAAGCTACAACATCAAGAATATTATTAATTATAATATTAGTGATATTGTTTCAACTTCACTCTCTATTCTCCTGGCCAGAATTAAAGTAAGTAAATCTTCACCTCCTGATCTCATACACTATATTCCTATCAGGTTGGTGACCTCTAAGATAATAACCATAGGTTGGTGACCTCTGAGAGATAACCAAGTTAGTGAACTTCAATCACTCTATATCTCTACTAAAAGATATTGATAAGTTCAAGATCAAGCTTACAATTTACTATAATATATATAAACTTATTAAAACCTCTTTATAAAGAGTCATCTAACTGTAGTCTGCCAGGATTTGTCCCAGCAGACTACTCACCTATTTCATACTTTGTTTATTCCATTAAATATAAATTATTCTAGAAAAATAAAGATAATAAATCTTATCTTTATCTAATTAATTATAATTAAGTAAGTAAACACAATATTAGTGAGAGTAGCCTCCTTTAAAAGAGTCACTACCCTCACAATATGTTTTGAATGAGTCTGGTATCAGCTTTATTCTCATATAAGCAACATGGAATTTATATTTTTTTGAATTTCTTTTACAAACAACAAAACATTTTCCAATGTGCTTTGATGGAAATGTTTCCAATGAACAACTGTGAGTATCACCTTAGTAAAAGCAGTGTATTAACTCGATAGTATTTGGAAGTAGAGATAGCCTCAAGATGATAAATATGTGATGATTTAAATACTTTGAACCAATTTCAAACAAACCTTTTAAGATAATCTCATCACAAGAGAAATTTCAAATCCAAACTTTCAATTAACGATTTCCTTTGACTGAAATCTCATCAAACTAAATCATCCAAAAAGTCGACTTTTTTCCTTTCTATATATTTTTCATTCCAACCGATCTAGGAAATCCAATCACTTCTCTAACATTTTCAACTCCAGAAATCCAACAAACAAATCTATCCCAACCAATTCCAAACCCACCATGAGATTGAGTTCCAAACCTCCTTAAATCAACATACCAATCTAATTTCTCATCTAATTCGATTCTTTTTTCTTTCAAATTCTTCAATAACCTTTCTTCTTTAAATTCTCTTAATGAACCACCCACAAGTTCTCCAATTCCAGGTACGATTAAATCAAAACAAGAAACAGTTTGATCGTTCTGATCTTTTAACATATAAAATGGTTTTAATTTCTTTGGATAATGGGTGATGAAGACTGGTGATTTAAAGTATGATCCTGATATCCATTTCTCATGTTCACTACCTAATGATTCACCCCATTCTACTTTACTCAATCGATTTCCAATTTCATCATCTTCTTTTATAGACTTCATCAATTGAATCACTTCAGTATAACTAATCCTAGGCCAAGATTGATCAATTCCAATCAAATGATCATTTTGCAAATCTTGAGCTTTATAAACCGATTCTAATTCTTCCTTCACTTCATATATAATAGATTTTAATAAATTCTCCACTAATTTCATCACATCTTCTAAATCTTCACAAAATGAGAATTCAACTTCCAACATCCAAAACTCAGCTAAATGTCGATTAGTTTGAGAAGTTTCAGCTCTGAAACAAGGTCCGAGTGTATAAACTCTACCCAATCCACTTGAAAATGCTTCTAAATGTAATTGAGTAGAAACCGTTAAATAAGCTGGTTGATTAAAGAATTCGATCGGTTTAAGATCTTTTGTGGTTGAAGAAGTTGGATTGATTAAACTTGATTTATCTGTTTGAATACGAAACACTTCTCCAGCTCCTTCACAATCATTAAAAGTAATAATAGGAGGTTCAGTTTTGAAAAAATCTAATGAGTTCAGATACCTTGAAGCTTCATCTGACATTCTAGACCTTAATCTAAGTAAAGCAGCTGTGAGTGTAGTACGCGGTCTGAGATGTGAATGTTGTCTTAAAAAACTGATACTGTGAGTTTTTTTCTGTAATGGATAATGATCCACCGAACACTTTCCAATTAATTTGATCGATTCACATTTCAATTCGATGCCTTGTTTACTTCCTTTACTTTTCACTAAGTGACCGATGACTTTGATGGATGAACCTGTTTCAATTCCTTGTGATTGGTTTGGATTTAAAATGATTTGTAAATGGGTTGAACTAGATCCATCTATAAGTTCTATAAAACTTATATGTTTTTGATTTCGAATCGTTTTCACCCATCCTTGAACAGTGATCAAAGTTTTTGTACATGGTTCTTCTTGTAAAATCTTTGAAATCACTTTTGGTAAATCCCATTGTGATTTTTTAGAATCGATTAAAAGTTCCTAGTCAAAATATGATCGATCGTTAATTTTGTTTTCAATCCATTTTGGATTTTGTTATGGTAAAATTAAACTTACTTGATTAGACAAATTTAATACTTCACCTAAGGCACGAAGTTCTTTTAAATCAGGTTGAATCTTTCCATAAAACACAGAAGCTGTCCAATTCTCAGTTCTTCAATATCCAACCAAATTGAAAGAAGAAGAAAAAAACACGAATTTGATCAATTAAAGAACCGTGTTAAGATTGATATAAGATGAAAAGTGAGAACAAAAAAAAGAGATGAACGAACCCAAGGAGAATGAACTAATTACCTTTGAAGTTGGTTTGCAATTTGAGAAAAAGTTAATGATTTTCGATCTTTAGCTTCGATTAATTTCTAAGAATGAAACCCCAATCACAAAAGGAAGATGATGAGTTAATTCGGTATTGCTGAAGTTTAAAGATGAATTAAAACTTACAATATAAGTTGAAGTATGAAGTGTTCTGATCGGTTTGAAAAGTTTGATTGAAGGTTTTAATAAATTCATTGTAAAATTTTCATTTTTTGAAGAATTCAACTCAACACACCAACAAAGAGGTAAAATGACTTTAAATACCAAAATTTAAGTATCAAGTCTTAACTTAAGGGACACTTACTTAACTTAGTCCAACATCCATCCACTGTCAATAAACTCATTTGACTTTCCTTCAATTTCAACTCAGCAGAATGAATGACTTTATCAACCAAATCTCAATTTACTTAAGTTCAATCAACTCATCAACAATCTTACTATTCATCCCAACACTCACTGCAATCTTAATCGCTTACCTACAATACAAACAAATCATCAATTCACCCTTCAAAACAAATCCTTCATTAAATTCAAATTCAAATTCAAATTCAATCAAAGGAAAATGTGAAAATTGTTCAAAGGAAAAACCAATTAAAGAATTAAAGACATGTTCAAGATGTAAATCAACTTCAAATTTAAACATTTATTTTTGTCATCAAACTTGTCAAAAAGAAAATTGGAAATCACATAAATTAAATTGTGGTAATTTTAAAAATTTATTAAATTTAAATGATGATTTACCGATTGGAATCTCAACTAGAAATCAATTAGAAAGTAAACTGGGAGATTGGTTTGAATTAAATTTCTCTATATCTTTACTTTTTTTTTCAAAATCAAATACTCACTTTTTCTTTTTTGTTTCTTTAATCTTTGACCTATTTTGTTCTTTTGGGAAAAAAACACAGGTGTGAATTTCATCGACATTTACTTATCTTTGCAACCATTCATGCTTTAGATATACCCAAAAATCCCGAAAATTCAATTCAAAATTTATTCTTAATCTCAATTAAGTATAATTCAACTAGTTCATCAATTCCAGTCCATCAAACTTTCTCATTAGATCTATTTCAAGTCTTTCATTACAAATCTTTCCTTGAATTGAATCCAGGGATGAGTTCAGCTTTTGAAGAAATCGAATCTATAAGAACTAAGATCAAAAGTAAAGGAGGTCTAGGGGTTGCAATGCTTTTAGTTAGATGTGGACCTGTTGTACAAGTAAGTGATCTAAAAGATCTCCAAAGGGTGTTTTTTTACAATTCTAATTTTGATTGCTTGAAATCCTCCCTGTTTTTGTTTTCTCTTTAGGTGATTCCAGTCGGATTACCTTCACAATCGGATTTGAATTCAGTCAAACGAGAAAAAGATTGGAAAATCCAATTCGAGACTTCAATCAAAGCTGGATTACAACTTAATCCACCTGTTAGACCTACTACATAATATTAATCAAAGAGTGAATCATCTTTGTCAAATTTGTATAAGAAATTATTCTTTGTTTTGAGGATTTAGAACGATTTACTAATTTGAGAATCTTAATTTCAACTTTATCTTTTTTTCTCTGAAGACGAAAAAGGTTTTTGATATATACACTTCGAATTGATCATATCCTTCTACAAAACCATGTGTTATTTTGAATTGATAAACAAATGTGATACAAGTATATCAAGAAAGGCAGAAGAGAAAAAAGTGATATATAGAATAATTAAGGTTTACAAAAAGAATTCAAAGATATTCAAGAAAGAGAGAGGAAGAGAAAATTGAACATTCCAGTATACGGAATAAGGAAGAAAAAAAGAGAGAAACCTATTAAACTTAATCCCACTATGATCAAATTCCAAAAAAAAAAAATCTCAAAAATCAGTTCGATTTTTTATTCCTTCAGATATAAACGATATAAAAAATTCAAGAAATCAACTGACCACCAATGGTTTAGAAGACTTTGAATTTCCAGATCCAATCTCAATAGCTTCTTTAGTTCTACCACCATCCGATTTTTGTTGAGCAAGTGCTTTACTTAAATTTCCATTTCCTCCTCTAGTTTTAGATGCGATCACTCTAGCTTCTGCTGCTTTTGCTAAAGCTTCTCTTCTCTCTGGATCTGGTGATCTTGTAGAGTTGGAAGTAGTTGGAAAATTGGTCGGTTTGGGTTGATTAGATTGATGGCTTGGTTTTGTGCTTGAAAGTGGATTTAATTGATAACCTTCACCTCTTTAAATTTTGATAATTTTTTAAAAAAAAATGAGAAAAAAGAATGTAATGAAAGGTTTTAGTGAGATTGTGATTAAATTTTTCCTTCAAAATTATTTGTATGTACATCGGTGGCGATGTACTTGTAAGTTTAAACACTCAATTAAGAAATTTAAGAATTTGAAAAAAAGAAAAAAGAAATGAAAATTAAAACTTAACTCGAAATGTTGAGATTTACCACACATAGCACCCATGTTTTCCAAAAAAAAAATCAAAAAAAAAACAAAGAGAATCTTGATGAGTTGAAATGTATTTAAAAAAAAGATTAAAGAAATGAAATTTTTGAAGAAGAAGAAGAAGAAAATGAAAAATCGGATTTGTGTTTTGAGATGATAGGTTACTTTAAAGTCAATTCAATTTTAAATTCAAGAAAAGATGAATGAATGCTTTTTTTAAAAAATTTTTTTGAAGAAGGGTTTGTGTTTACAACTTTTAAATTTCACTTGGTTTCGATAGAGATCAAGTGAATCCAATTTCAAAACTCAAGGCTGAGCCTTTCTTGGAAAAAAGTCTTGGGAAATCCGGCTCCGAAAGAAGAAAGTCCGGGAGTGCGTACCCGGTACTACAATAGCCAAGTAGGCTTCTGCTGAGCTGAAATGTGTAAAGACTCAAATGGCGAAGAAAAAGTAGGAGAAGCATTGAGCTCAAAATCTGATCAATCTCAAGTTTCTTCATTTTGATTCCTATCTTGACCAATCCAAAGGAAGGATAATCAAGCTTTTAGGTATTGGTATTCGATCAAAGTATATAGTGAGAAATGAAGACTGAAAATGTCAATCGGTAATTCTACAAGTCATCATCATACATAATCTAATATGTACCATCAAATGTTTCTTTTTTACGTTTCTCGAGAAATAAGTCTTTCACAAGTTTACAATTTTTATTTAATTAAATTAAATTTGAATCATGAGGATACAGTCGTTCCAGATTAGCTTGACCATTCATCATTTTTTATTTTTTATTTTCACAGCAATACAGGCCAATACAGGCATTATTATAAGCATACACAGCCTTCAATCGAGATACCTCGATTGAAGGTTCACAATCGATCGAGATTCCGCCAACTCATCAACACCATCCCCTCCAAACCGCCATCCATGCATCACTTACGAAGTCCAATCACCCCTCTCAGTGTCATCACATTGAACGCATCTCCCTGGTTTTCACCCTGAAACCATTGTCTCAATCCAAACTTCTCGGTATTGATTCGAGCCTGTTGGTCTTGAGTCAAACCTCTCGGCCTCAAGTTAATCATTATAGTCTTGATTCAGGTTATAAGATCTTGGCCTCAATTCAAGTAAGCTCCTTGAATCTCTCTCATATTGGATCAATTGTCTGACATTTCAATCTCTTCCTTATCCAACATGAATTCCATTGTCTAGGTCTGCTCATCAATCTATCGACTCAATTTCTTATCTTGTATCCGTCTACGCTTTTGGATCCCATTGCATCCGTTTGTTCTTTGTGCTATCTATTGTACCTGTACTCTGGAATGAAACAGTGTTTCATTCAATTTATATATGAGAAGAGGATCTATGGACCCGAGGTAAAACCTTGTAGTCGCTGTAAGGATGTTTGCAAGTGAATCGACTTGAATGACACAATCCAAAATACCAAACCCGTTGCCATCATTGCATTCTTGCATGCTCTGAGACTTTGGTATGAGGTGTTTCTTTTGTGATCTGGTCTGAAATCTGTGGACTGTGCCCATCCAAGATTCAGCTTCAGAATTGTTGGAACTTGGCTCATCTGTGACCACCATGTCCCATGGTATTAGTGAATCTGGAAACTGGTTGAAAATGCATTTCAAAGATTCTACTACGGTTAGAGCATCCACTATCGTTGCTGTAAATGGCCTCGGTACTGTAAATTTTACAGTATCGAAGGCCAAAATCCCCAATCGTGGCTATTTCGACGATCGGTATGTACCGATTCGGTAAAAATTCGGCAGAGGTCCTGCAAATTTGCAGGACCTCTGCCGAATCGGTATCTACCGATTTTGCTTGAGCTACCGAGCGAACAGGACACCGCAGTCATCAGATTTTACCTTGATTCTTCTATTTCAACTCCTCCATTCATTCAACTCATCATTCAATTTGTCTATCTTCATCCAAACTTTTAAAATTTAGATCAAATCAAAAAAATAATCAAGACTAAATTTGTATCAAATTAAAAAATCAATCAAGACTCTTCAACTTTCATATCGCTCCTTTGATTCAACTCTTCCATCAATTCCACTCATTGTTAAGTTTAAACTTAGAAGATTGAGAAAACGAAGAAAAACAATTTGATTTTTGATCAAGTTTAAGCTTGAAAGATTGAGAAAACAAAGACAATTGGTGAACCTCGGTGAAGGTTTGGAGTGTGCAGATTCTTCACCAAACAAACAATTGGGGAACACAGTCTATTCTGTACAGTACGTACCGTACAGAATAGAATTTACCTCAACGATAGTGGATTTCGAGAGTTCGGTACGTACCGCCTCTGTACTTTACAGACCGTTACAGTAAATTTGCAGAAAATTTGCTGTAACGATAGCGGATGCTCTTAAAGGGGAACTGAGGTAGTGGGAGCAAAATAAACATTGAATGGTGGGACTCAATCATGATGGAATAGATTCAGAGATGAGGAAGACATATAAGTACAAATTCAAGGAACGAGTCAAACAAAAGTCTTACGGAGCTTGAAGGTTGGATTCAAAGCTATTCAAAGGTTGGAGGTCAGATCTAAAACCCACAGATCTAAAACCCACAGGAAGGATTTAGATATGAGGAAAGATTCAAGGGCGTTGTTACGCTTGAATCAAAGCCGAGATGTCAAAGCTCAGGATTCCGGAGGATCGAATTGAAGACACGGAGTTCTGGATCAAAGTTGAATAGAATCAAGACCAACAGGTTGGAACAAAAGTCAGAAGAAGATATTCAAGACCCACAGTCAAGTTCCATGGCGAAGACGATGTATTGTCGATGATTGATGTGATCAAGCCGGAGCAATCAGCGTGAGGATGAGAGGATTGTCGCGATGCTTTCAGCCAGTATTGATCGATCGAGGCTGAGCAATGTAGTCTGTGAGTGGTTAAATTGACAAACAGGGCATAAGACTATGCTTATGAAATTACCTGTATTGCTGTGGAAATAAAAATAAAAATATCTGAATTGTCAAGCTTTTCTGGATCGACTGTATATGTATTTCGTATGATGAAAGCATTTATAAATTTATTTAAATCATAGCACGACCTAATCCTAAAGCAATAAAACCTATTGAAAAACCAACAAGACACAAAAAAAAAATGAAGAACTCTCATCAGTTTTCAAATCAATCTTAACCCCCCCCCCCGCTTGACCAAAAAAAAAGTATCTCACCCCATCCAATTCCTTTCATAACTCTAAATCCAAATCGATTGAAAAATCTTGAATGATTTAATAATACCTTTTGACGTTCTTGTTGACGTTGATGATAAAGTATATAAACTCCTGTACCTAATCCTGCCGTACTACCAATAAGTCGACAAGAAATGCAATCATTCATCTTTTTCTTTTTTCGAGATTCAAATTGACTTGGAGAAGATATGTTGGTTATTTGGAATCGATTGGCGTTCAAGTTTTGAATAAACTCGAAGGGCTCGGGGCAGACAGGAGTTCAATTGAAGGGTGACCCCGGCCACCAATGCTACAACTCAAACTGAACCTTCACCTTTATTGCATCTCTTTAGATTTGAAGCATCCCTTTCAATTCTCATCTTGTGACTCAAGGTCTGATTTCATTTGGCAACTCATTCAGAGCCCATCCCACACTCGAAGAGTATCACACATGTCCAAACGAGGTGATTGGGAAAGCAGAAGTGAAATTTTCTTCTTTCTCAAAAACACATTGACTTCCTACACCCACCCACACAGACACACACACTCGCCCCACAAAAACAACCAATCTTTAATATGCAAGACAACAACAACAACACAACACATAGCCAAACAAACAAAGAAAACAGAAACGAATTTCAACTTTCCATTCTTACAACGTCTCAAAACATCTTCACTTTCAAGATTCTCTCCCTTTGAATAAGACGCAAAAGAGAAGAAAAATAGAAATCAAGAAAGAAACAGGAAAAAAATGGTGATTGATATATTTTCTTTCTATGTTAAAATAATCAACGATGAAAAAGAAGAAAGCAAGAGAGAAACTGTCTTCGTATTTTCTAACTTCAAGATGAGAAAAAGAATAGAATAAATCATGTCAATATTCAAGCCAAATGGATAGACAAAAAGTTAAAAAAGACAAGGAGCAAGAAGCAAGAAAGGCAATGGAAAAGATGAGAATAGATAATAAGATGAGAAAAACAAAGAGTTTTTTTCGATTTTTTCTTATACATGAGTTTGAATCTCTGAGTTGAATATCATTTTATGAGACTGAAGGTTCTCAAGTGTTATGTATGTAGGTCTTCAGCTTAGCCTCACTTTCTGTTGCCTAACCAACGATCTTATGGTCATAATGGAACCAACCTGAATGATTTAAATCTATGAAGGAGATCAGTGAAAGCAAGTAAAGAAGGGTTGAATAAAGGTATGAGAATGTATTTTTCAATGATAGAAGCATCGATCAAAATTCCCATCTTCATTGATCATAACTCTGCCAAGTTAGAAAGGTATCCAAGAGATCGAACTGTGTACCAGTGGGGCTAGTCATTGAATCATTACCCTGCGCATTACTACTACTCGGATTTCCATCTACACCAGTATTCTGATTGAGACCGGTGTTCCTACTTAAGCTCGAAAGATTTAATAGTGGAGGACTAGTAGTTGTTGAAGGCGGTAAAGGTTGAAGTCTAGGACTCTCATACGAAGGACCGAACATCGTATTGTAAGCATTCGCAACTCCATTTGGGCTTGTCAATGACAATTCATTACTTGGGAGAGCCATAGGAGGATGGAAGTGTTCGTTGAAACCAGAGAAGTAACCTGAATGGGTTGGTTGAGAATGTGGTACAGTAAACATCGGATTATAGGCTTGACTATCAGGTTCGATGCTCAAATTTTCCCAATAATTTGGATTATTGAGTGAAGGACATTCTTCGTCATCAAAATCGTTTGGTGAAGAAACAAGTCCCCATGATCGGCTATTGAAAGATGCGGCCAGTGTGACATTCGGTCCATTATTGTGATTTGGGAGATTGTGGCAACCGAGATTGTTGATCGCATGTTGCGTCAAGCTATGAGTACCATTTGGTGATCGATCATTTGTAGTAGCCGAGCCAAATGAGGTGCCTCGTGATCGACTAGAGGAGCTCGCCGAAGGAACTCGTCCGGATGCAGCTGAAGAATTGGACATTGATTGTCTACGACTCTTTCTAGTAAGTCTTGTTGAGGCTCCCAAATCACAAGGTAAGTCATCAGCTCCACTATCGCTTTGAGAAGTAGAAGCGCCATAAGATTCAAGGTAGTGAGCCAAAGGGGTAGAGCCTTCATCGTGACAACCACTCAAGCTGAGGGGTCGGAGAGAGCGTCGAGTGGAAGATAAGTTAGATAATCGCCTCGGTTTAGGGAGCGGCTGACCAGACTTGTAAGCATTGAGAGCTGACAAAGCATGGCTATTGAGTCGATTGAGTCGAGCAAGGAAATCACGGCAAAGAGGCGTGTGAGTGGCAGCAGTCTCAAAGACAGTGATGGTAGCCCTCCAAGTCGTCCAAGCATGTTTATTCAACATACAATTGGGGGATGTGATCAAGAGAGATGCAACACATGTCGCACCGCTGTAAGCATGGAAGAACAGATACCACCATCGATGCGCGATATCCGGGTAGACATCCTGAGCAGCCTTTGCGATTGCGATGAGATTTCGAGAAGACTCCAAGATCACCGAAATGACACTTGAAGCCAACAGTGATTGGAGAGGTTCTGAAGGAGATTCAGAGAGAGCCAGGGCGAACGCCCGACGATGAAGAAACAATAGCGTCTGATTCTCCAAGACTGCCATACAGTGCTAAAAACGGACAGAGGGATGATGTAGAGTGAGTCAATGGTTCGGTATTGGAAAGCTGAATGACATCCAACAGGTTTTGGAGACTGACCTGCTGCATGATAAGCTGCAAGCTAGGCGAACCATCACAACGAAAGGTTGCATCTAGAGAGGTTACGTTATACGAAGGACCGTTGGCTATAGATGGTATGGCAGTAAACCTGATGGAAGCTGGCAAGTCACCATCAAACTTGCGAATCTCTTGGTCAAGCCGATTGATCACTGTCAATGAAGGAGTGGCAACGCTGAAGACGTCGTCGACCACTCTGCCAATGTAAGTAGAAAATCGCCATTTGTAAACCCAAAAACTTAAAGGGGACACATTTCCCTGCTCATCATTGAGGATCTCTTCTGGCTCAGGAACATGAGTATCATAATGCTTTTCACTATTTGAGGCAATGAGTGATGACCGTTAACCAGATGCCCAGGCTTCCAGTCAAAGGTAGAACTTACCTTATGGCATAGGGTCTCCCAAGGACTAGACTTTGTAAGCGATCTAATGATAAGATCTCATGGAACGTGCGACGACGTTGATCCAATTCGGAGGATTCCAAGCCCCAATTAGACCCATCTGTAACACATAAGTGAACATCGGGTAGAAGGAATGGGGAGGGATGAAAGAATGGATGCTCAGTTGGAAGGATCTCACTGAAAAGATCTAACCAAGCGACGATAGAACTTACCTCGATGAAGTCCCATTGATTGGCACAGCCTCATTGCGATGCCAAGAATGGGCCAGAATGTCTCAGCAGCATCTATACGTGTGTTGAGCAGATAGATACCCATCATATGAAGACTCTGAAACATGAAAAGATTCAAAAAGGAAAGAGTGGTGCTCAAATCAGTTCAAGATAGAACGCTTGTTAGGATGATATGATCAGACATGTACCTGAATAGCTGAAAGGGTTGGATTGGTGAGGAAGTCGGTGGACATGAGACACGTTTCACAAGCCTCATGCCATTGACGAGCTTCGGGATTCAATGCCTGAACTCCTGGATCAAAAAGAACCCCAAGGGCACTAACAGTCCGGTAAACACGGAATCAGTCGGGAGCTTCGGCTCACATCGACTTGAAATCAAAATTGGTGGACGTACAAAGTTGCGTAAAGTAAGGCTAGTCTAGTCAAACATAATCCATCACCCTGGTCTCCATAAACTTCTTCGATCAAACTTGTCAACTCGCTCCGGTTCAGCAATCCATACAAATGTGACACAAAATTGTAATACGCGTCCTAGGGTGACAAATACGTTTTCCCCACACAAACAAGCAAGCACCCAAAGAGTTTCAGTGGAAGAAAATCAAAGTGTAATATTTCGATGACACTCACCCCAAGACGTTCAGCGCCTGACTTGTCGGGCAAGAATGACTTCAGGTGATTTATATCGAAGCGCTGAGCAGGCGGTCGCGTAAACAAAGCAGAGCCGGGCCGAGGACCTCCGAATCCTGAAGACTCATCTGGGTCTTCCGAGGTGCCAGGCGTGGAAGATACTGATTCCGAGTCCGAGCAATCCTTGAAGAAAAACAAAGTTTGAGTAAAACAAAACTGGCATCAAAATGTACACTCTCAAGAGGTCCAATTGCGGCATACCTCATCGAGATAGGCGCTGCTTGCGCTCCTGATAAAAAAGAAGATGGTCAGGTACGTATATCGAAGTGCTGGATTTGTAATTTGTTTTGTTTGGCAAAGCAGACAGCTCACGAGCCAAGATATCTTGCTCGCCCATCTCCGCTCAGATTGAGAGTTCCCATCACATCTATCAATGATGGAAGAGCATTGTCTTGAACGTTGGATAATCCATTAGAAAATATACCTGGGAGAGCAGGTAAGAAATCGGTCGAATTCAAAAACTGTGTACCGGTGGGTTGGTCAACCTGCCTATGCGGCAGCTGTTGAGCTTGATGGGATTCCTGAGCGAGCAAGAGTTGATCCTTTTGGTGTAAAAGGTTCTCCAATTCTGAAATCTTCGCTAACAACACAGAGGTGTCTTTAGATCGAACTTTGGCTTGGAGAGTACCTTCAGGGCAGATCCGAGCACAACCACTGGATAAATCAAGTCAATAACTGCCCAAGCAATGGGATGAAAGGAGTGTTTGTTTATTTAGAATGAGGCAATGCAGGTGACTAACCGCTTCGTACATGAGCCGCATGGCCAAACTCGGTCACCTGATTATGCATCGGAAGTGGAAGATCATAAAATTTGAGAATGATGCCCAAGCAAAAGATATATATGAAAGGGATCAAAGAATGTTTTGTTGAATTTGAGATAAAGATAGATATAAATATTTGAAGATTCGAAATCCATAGGATTACTTAAAATAGGATGATCTGGAAACCGACATTTGAGCTTCAATCTTCGACATTCTGCACAACTGAGCCGATGACGAGGTCTTCGTTTAGGAGGGGCAGATTCATCGTGTTCGTTGGGTGGGCGATAAGGATATGATTCTTGCTTGATGTTCGAGTCCATTGAAAGGAAGAGATGAGAAAGCTGAAAGTCAAGTACAGAAGACAAAAACCGAAAGACGAGAGGGAAGAGGACACTGTTTGAATGGATGAAGATCAATAAACATGGTCAGATGAACAGATCAACCAAGAGAAGGGTGAGTTTTGTAGAGAAGAAGGAGTTCAAAAACGTGTGATGAGCAAAAGGAAAAAAAAAACGATCAAGACGAAAAAAAGAGCTGACACAAGAGCTAGGATCTGAACGATTGTTACAGTACAAGATATAAAACCAAGTATGGAAAAAACTGAATTGAGTTGAATTTGGGATTTCGTCAGACTCAAAACCACTCGATTACAGATAGGATAAAGTAGTCTGACAGGAAGTCGATTAGCTTAGGGTTAATAGATGGACTGAGTGGTCAAAGGATCGTTGAAAGATAAGGAGTGATTCGGAGGTTGAGTGAAGATGAGTGAGTTCAAACACTTTTCAGCTCGCGTGAGTTCGGATGGATAAAGGGTCGATGGGATAGGGTAGGCTGATGTAATATAAACAAGTAGTTTGGATAGGGTCAAGAGAGACTAAAGTGAACAAACAATCAACTAAAACTGAGTGTGTGATGACGACTTTGATGAAGTCAAACATTCAAAAATTAAAGATGAAAAAATTAGATATCAAAGTAAGAAGAAGTCATGAAGCAGCCCGAAAGTCAGAGGATGAAGGTAACCTTTGAAATGTGTGAAGTACAGAGGATGATGGGTATGAAGGTTGAATCGATAAGTTGTAAACCAGTTCGCGTTTGAATTGAAACTTGAGTGGTGTTCTACTGTTATGGTCGTTTGTCAAGTTTAAGCTGATTGCTGATGAGATTTGTTGTCGCTGATCACAACCTCATAAAGGGCCACCCCTAAAGATGTTTGTCGAGAATTGAGAACTGAGAATTGAATTGAGCTTTAAGAATGAAAACCTCACCAAATCACAAATTGGTTCGGCGAAAGATAGGCGAATTAAAGAAAGACATTCATTTCACTCTGATGATGGTGTCGGTCATGATTTGGATGAAAGAGTGGTATACATAATTTAAAATTTAGATAAGAATTCAATTTTACTCCAAACAAGAGTGACAGACGAAAGATAACCCCATCCAAGAAACATTCACAGAGAGATGGGTGAAAGGGTTTGGAGCTTTTGTACGTCATCTCTCATTCTGTATGTAATTAGTGTACATTTTCTCCTCACTTCTCACAGCGGGCAAAGCAATCATCCCGCTCTGCACACTCACTCTTATCTTCAGATGATGTTGATGTTGATGTTGATGTTGATGTTGACGAAAGAAAGTGACCTGTCTGATAAAATTGATGAAAACATTTTGACCATCCCTCATGTTTCATAAAGCACAAGTCAACAGCATCGGGGGTCTGAACTATGCTGAGCTTCAAACTGAAAATTAGAATACTCAAATTGATTTCGGTGTTTTGGCAATCTTGATTTCGGAATGGAGATTCGGGCATTCAAATTCTGTACACAGATAAGGTTGGATCCTCAAAACCTCAGATCACATAAGGTTGGGCCTCACGCATAAATTCCTTGCTGCTTAGGTGAGATATGAATACACATGCTCTCCATTTGTTTACGGCTACACATAGGCATTTATTTGAGGATACGAGACCCCAAAAATCACCCTCTTAATGCTTTCATTCAGATGAGAAATAGAAGCAAAGTTAAAAAGATAAACAATTGTGTTCAATCAAATATGTAGTTGATATGTAAATCAATTCAGGTCATCTACTTTGACAAAAAGCTTTTCAGATGTAAGATTTAACAAGCTGGGTTTATGCAGTTGTGATATCCTTGAAAACTTCATAGCCGCTCCACGAAACAGATATTCAGCTCTTCATGAAGATAGGGGCGATGAGGTGGTGATCGGTATTCTGACCTCATGAGGCATTTTTGAGGAACAATGACATTCCCACTTTGCAACCGTATCAAATTCGGAAAAAAGCTTGACACAAATTCCCCGCGGATTGATTGTTGCAAGCTTTTCTGGATTAGATGTTGTAAAGGAAACTCGTGACTTGGCTTCACTGGGAAAAACTTTAACCGCTTTCTTTGAATTTGAAAATGTGAATGGCGTTCACTTTGGAGCAGTTTACGCGGATCACATCCTTTAATGCAACTTGTCATCAATTAGGTAATCACAGATCAGGTGAAAGAGTTTTTAAGAATTCTAGACGATCCTTAACCCGGATGGATGAAGAAAGTGATCTTATACATAAATTTCGACGATTGGAATTGAGACAGCCATGACCATCATTTGAACAGACTATGTATAGATCCTGTTGGGTTAAGAAGGCCTCTGATAGAGATTTCTACGCATTTTGTTCCCTTTGAACTTGTCATGATAATATATTTAGAACTGTGCCCACATCTCTCTGTGCAATTTTTTATTGGCATCAGAAGTCCAGATGCTCTGGTGCCACTGATGAAAGTCAGGCTAAAGACAAATTTGGCCACATGACAAACCATCTTCAAAATTAAGTAGATTTGAGGGTTTCCAGATGGTATATTGGAAGCATCAAAGGAGGGATACATAGGACCTGAAAGGCTCTAGTTTTGGTGTGTGACAGCCTTAATGAGCCCTGCATCACAGAGCTTTAGCCTCTCTATATGGAGTCGACCACTGTCAAACTGACGTATTCTTGGTCACATAGTCATTTTATGGGGAGTCAAAGTGAGCTAAAAGTGGTATAAAACAATCAGTGAATATATCTTAGCTGAGGCCACCAATGTTGAAAGTCTCTCTTTTGCACGAGCTTCAAAAGATTAAAGTCTCTCTTTTCAAGTATCTTGGTACTTTTGATATCAGCTTGAAGTCTGGTAAGCTTTAGTCATACATACCTATTTGTTTGAGATTCAAGACAAAGATTGGATATCCTTCATGGCTATCCTTCAAGTCCAAAGAGAGTTTCTAAGAGACATGTAATCCTGTCAACGTCCGCCTCTTGGACCTGGTGGATGTGAGCTTCACAAGAAATCTGTTCATACTACTGTTTGCTTTAGAAATAGGTCTTTGAGTTTGTCAGGTTTGAAAATCACAAGTCTATATATTTGGGACATCTGTAATCTTGCATCATCTTGGTGAATTTTTTCTTTGACCTAGGATTATGTGAAATACCTAACTTCAAAAACTTATCAAAGAATGTAGGATGATTCTTTTATCTCTGCAATTCATGTTGAAAATATCTCAAATCTAATGTAAAAAAAACATGAAACATTTTTATGTGGAGAAAGTGATCTAGATCTTATTCAACAGTCGTGGTGGACTTGTAACCACCCATTCATACCATTTAGAAATGCCCTCTTACTTTGAATCTCTACATGATCTTAGAGTATCTATGGTGTTATGTTTCAAGGCTTTAGAAAGATGGTTGGAGTATCATATGTGGGGATGAAGGATAAGAAGGTCATCTATTGGCCTATGAGTTACACAGCATTTCTGTAGTTGATGGACTCCCTGTTTTGAGGTATTTCAAACTTTGACACGGCGAGGACATCCAGCCTTGGTATCAGTGGAGACGTTGGCCTCACACTAATCTTGAACCAAGTATGTATTGTACATAAATGGATAGGACTGAAGACAATCTCGCAGAATTACTGCTCACCACAGTGGCTCAACTGATTTGTCTCATCACTAGAAGGAGAACTATCTCTTGAGTGAGGCTGCACAGTTTATGAGAGGGACCCGCATTTAACCTGATCAGAACTGATCGAAACCTAAAGGAAGCTCGCAGTCCGGTGCGAATTACGTCCCGATACAGTTATGACGATGATCATGTAGGGTGAAGTTTCTTGACTGCTTCACGATGTATGCACGCAGCAAGTAGAAGTGTCGTCGTGTTCCGGCAGTTTCCGAAAGACTTCAAACGTCTCAGATTAAAAAAGTCTTGAACTCGTTCCCCTCTTAACTGAAAGCCTGGACGTTACATTCACTTAAGATCTCGATCGATTAATTTACTTCTTCACCTTTATCGAAACTCAGCTGGAAGGATGGCTACCGAAACTAGACTGACGGCTGCAAGTGCTCCTAAATATGGATTCGGTACGGGTGCCTTGCTAACGTCGGTTGGGTTTATCTTAGGTCAGGTCCTTTTCCAGGTGCCGAAATGTTCAATTCCAAGCTCCATACTGATCCTCAACAATGACTTGTTTTCTTTTTACACAGGTACTCTAGTCATGGCTTTACTTACCGATCAAGGATTATTATACTCTAGTGGAATTCCAACAGATGAAGCTTATCTAAGAGCTGAACATTTTTATTTAACACTTTGGACCAGTCCATTAGCCTTCAAAGCGCTTTTTCACGTCTTTCTTTTAGTCCCTATCTTCACTTTATGTATCAAAGTAGCCAAATATACAGAAGCAGCACTTTACTTTGATGGAGTTTGTCTTGCTTTTTGTTTACTTATCATTGGACTTTATACTGGATCTACGATTCCAAATATACGAAAAATCGCATCAACTCCTTCCACGGATGAACTAGTTTTACTCGTGAATTCTTCGGCTTCACAACTTGGAAATGCTTTAGGAACCGAATTCGATCCTTCATCACCCATCAGTTTCTTCAATCGCTTTCTCGTCCTACTTAGTTATCCTTCTACAATTTTAATGAAAGCTAGTAAAGTTGCAGAAGCTGCAGAAGCCTTTCAAGAAACTCTCAAAGCTGATCCTATCACAACAGAAAAACGTAAGGAATTGTTATCGGTCACTGCGGCTGGTCATTCGATTGCCATCTTTTTATTGGTTGGGATTCTTGTCTTGCAGCTTGGAAAAGTTTATGCTGAAAATGAAGATGCTAGATTGAAGGCTGAATTTGCTTTGGAAGAAGAGAAGAAGAAAAACGCTGTACCTCTTGAGAAGAAGTCTCAATGATTTCAAACTTGGTGCCACCACTTTATTTTTTCTAATGACCGCCCAGGTTCACCTCTTGGGCAATCCCCAAGATCTGATATACAAAGCCAAATCACGTGGATGTGGGAGTGGGAGTGGGACAGTCATATCTCCTGTGTTGGACAATTTTCAATCGACACAAGTTGACCAACAGCTTCACCACTATCTTCTTGCATGCCATCAAACTAGAATATGATATCCGGAAGCTCACTTACCTTCCAATAGTCAAATTAGGGTGATTGCTTTTCTCGTTCTACCCGCATATCGGCAGCCATCCTTCTATACACAGTTGTAAATATATACGTTGTTCCATATTCTATTGGATTTCTTTCGAGTGTGTTTCAAAAGGGTTTAGGGTTGATTGATGACTTTTCAAAAAAGTAAAATTAAATTTCGTAATTACATTTCTTTAGAAAACCATTGTTTTCCATTGTAATGGAAAAGGATCAATCTACAGCTATTCTAGAAATTCGTGTCCTGCTCAAAAACAATTCTTTTTGTTTTTGTCAAGGATTGGCAGAGATTCGAGCTCAAATACGTACAATACAGCCCTGTATTAGAAGTTTCTTGTTCAGTTGGGTGCACACCACAGCTGATACAACGCTGTATTTGCTCTTATTTGACGTGAATCTCGAAGAAAAACAAAATAAAAAAATTGGGACATGACATTGATTTCCAGAATAGCTGTACATTCTATCACTCTTCTGAAGAAAACAATTTGTGATTGTTGCAGAGGAGTTCAGATGGGTGCCATGAGAACTGTGCTCATCTCACAATCGTGGATGATGAGCTGTTTCCCTTTGCATTGTAAATCAGTTGAGGTTTGGTTGACTTTTCATCATCAATTAAACTTGTCTTAGTGTATAGTTCAAGTCTTTTCTTTTCTTGGGTCATCAACTTGTCCTCCCGATCTCCATCATCTTTTCCTATATTTGGAGGCGTAAAAATTATGGCTACACCACGGGAGGGTTCTGGGTCTGGAGAGGTCTGGAGACCGCCCTCCCCGCAAACAGTCTGCAGGCAGACCATAGGGGGTCCAGAAATGGTCTGACCCGGTCTCAGAAAGTTCTTGACAATTCCTCCCAGACCTAGGAGAAGGACTGGGTTTTGAGCTGTTGCATTGTAGGAGTGTTGCTAAATCCACATTCATGTGCTGATTGGTTGAGTCCACCATTGTGTTGTTACGTGTGTTTGACACACTCTTTGGCACATTCAATTTTTCTGAAGGATAGAGGATGGATTGCCCGGTCTCAGAAAGGTTGATTTCTGAACAAGACCTGGTAAGACCATTTCCGGGCACCCTATGGTCTGCCTGCAGACCGCTTGTGCGGAGGGCGGTCTCCAGACCTCTCCAGACCCAGAACCCTCATGTGGTGTACATCCTTCTTTTGGGATGTAGACGTAAGAAATTGGCCTACATTCTGGTATTTGGGATGTAGGCTTAATTTTCAATTCATGGGAATTTAGGCATAATTTTGTGGGAAACACCCATGTAGGCGCAAAAAATGTACGCCTACATGGGTTTGAATCTGATGTTTTCTGGTTCTTCTATTCTGAAGTCCTGTTGGTTTTAGGTACCCTACAGCTTGTTGGCTGAAATTTTTATAGAGGTAGGCAAATCTTCTAAGGCAGATGTGAGAAGTCTTGGAAAGACTCTAGGCTAGGATAGAGAGGATGAAGAGAGAGCTATTCCAATCCCATTTTTGGAATGGCGGCTTGTGAGCTGGGTTTGAACAAGAGCTTGCATGCCAACTTGCAAGGGATTCTCAACAGCACAAAATATCAATGACAACAGAAACTTCAAGATTGAAGAAAATCTAAATAACAAAAATATACAAGGTGCAGTGGGTAAAGTCAAGATTGTGTAACAACCCTGCCTGCAAAAGCCTTTGGGGCTAAAACCTTTGAAGGTTTTTTTGAGAAAAAATATCTTTTTAGCAATCAATTTTAAATGTTTTTGGCCGTCCTGGGTCCCCTGAAACACTTAATTTTGAGATCCCTGGGGCCAAAATTGACCTTTAAAAGCACTTCAGGCATCATCCTGAGTCCCTAGCTGACCTTACGTACTCAGCTACCCACCTAATCCAGTGCTAGGAGGTGCTAGGTCCGAAAATCTGATGACAGTTTTTTTTTGAAAATATATTTTCAATTGTCCTCCACATATTTGGATCAAGCTCAATGAGCACATTTCAGCTGTCTAAGAATCATGGGCCAACACCAAAGTTTAGTTGTGTGTATCATTTGGCAAACCAGTGAAATTTGGTTTTGCAGGTGGGGTTGTTAAACATTCTTGACTTTACCCACTGTACTCGCATTCCCCCTGTCAAGTATAATACAGTTACATCTGCGGGTAGTTGTGTTGTTTCACAATTAGTTTCCATTGTCATTTGTCACTTTTATCATTTTGTTTGCTGTTGCTATTTTAGGTGTTTTCATTTTTTTCAAAATGTATTTCTTCTTTCATGTATGACAGTGCCAATTTATTTTTGGTTGAAGTCTTTCCCAATAGCAAACGCGCAAGCATATCAATTTTTTTCCAAATGCAAGCAGCTTTTGAATTTTTTTGCTTCAATCTCTGCTTGAGTAATTCCCTCATTTTCAAACACTTCAGCTTTGGTAGTTGATTATGAGGTCTTTGAATCTCTTTGGCTTTTTCATGCCATTTACATCTCTAACACCTTTTATATTAAATTTATTTTCCAATTATGAGTCATTATGCATACATGTTCCAATGCTTTAAAAGCATTTGGAAGACTTTTGGTTGTTTTTTGCAGGCCTCTGCCATTTGTGGTCACTTGCAAAATTTGGGGTAAAGAGCACTTTTGTTTTCCTGACAGAAAGGATGCTTTTAAATGCTGTGGCTGGTGTGGGACAAGTTTGACTATAGATACACCACTATTTTTCTGACCATTGATTCACTACAACCTTTCCAACATTCCAACCATTTTTTAAGCTTCAAAGTTTACTTTGTTTTCCTCTAAACACTTTTTTCCCCTTTGAACACACTTTATTTTGCTTGTTGACCATTGTCCCATGCCAATCAGATTATATACCCATTACTACATTGTTTACTTTTGATCTAGCTTGTTATCTGATGGTAGAAACCTCCTTCTTGTAATCAAACAAAGTGCTGGATCTAAATGACTTGGTACAACTGAACTATGTATCCCTTATCTTAACCTATAAGGTCAGACATTGTTAAATTTTGTTTAGACTCTGGTTTGAGGTCTTATGCGTGCTGATATGCATATCATTAGGTCAGATATTGTTCTATTCTATCTAGACTCTGGTTTGAGGTCTTACATGTGCTGATCCACATATCATTAGGTCCCTGTTTGAAAACACTCAAACATTCACAACTGCTCATCAGCCTTTCCTCCCAGCACATCACTCAATACCCAGTTTCTCACTGCACTCTACTAATGACTATGGACACTCAACAACCAAAGTGTGCAATCTGTTCCTCCAGTCTCCAAAAAGGCAAACACAACATCTGTCAACCTTGTCTTGAAGCAGCTCTCAAGGCCAGAAATAGCCAAAAACCTGCAGCTCCTCATTCTCAATCAACAACACCCACTCCTCGCCCTCCTGCCCCCAAGATAGCTAAAAATTTCCTCATATATCTGTCATCTCAAGCTTGCTTACCATCTATCACATCTTCATTGCATCTTTCAAACCATACCACCGGGATATGCACTGGTGATGTTGCTTCCGCTTTCTTTTGCAATTATGAACTCATTGAGCACAAACCAATGCTGGGAATCTGTCTACTTGACTTTATCAGTCTTTGATTTGTTTGCTTCTTTCTGAGCTGCAAGTATTCTGATTGATACAGGACTTTCAATTAGAGATGCATAACAAATGACACACAATGATGGAAAATAAAGTGAACAATGATGAAAAAATGAACAATCATGAAAAAATAACAATGATGGAAAAATTGGACAATGATGGAGGAATGAACAATGTGGGAGAAATCAAAGAAAGATAACCAATGATAGTTTTTGATGATTTTGTAAAAGTGATTGAAGGTGAAGATGGTGTCAAAGAGTGGTAAACAGCTTTGCTTCTTGTAGTTATGACATCAAAGAATCTTGAACAGGAGTTTTGGCTGAGTCCAAAAAAGAGGTTATCAAGAAATGATCTCCCTTTTTGAGATTATCTAAAAGGAGATTTTAATCTCCTTTTGAGACAGGGATGTAGATTATTCTTTGATTCAATAATCACTGCCAAACAACTTGTTTTCAATTGCAATTATCTTGATTTAACTGTGGTTATGCAAAATGATTGTAAACAAAATCCCAAGCAAATGTGCCCTTAATAACTCAGTCAATCTCAATTATGGAACTTAATAAACTATATATTCTGAGTTTACAAACACAGCAGCAGGTTTGTACAGATCTATGACATCAAATGACATCATCTCATTTTTGGTGGCATTTCACTTTTGGTAGATGACTGACTCATATCATTGTGATAGCAGACACATATTATTTTAAAATAAGTTCAAATTGTCTTGAAAACATTTTGAGGTCAGTGGGGTCTACTGGCCTTCCAGTGACTAGTAATTGGGGGGGGTGTATTGAATTATGATCAGTGTTGTTATATGCAAATTCCGCCATTGGAAATAAGAACTGCCATTCTGATTTTCTGTATCCTAAAAACAACCTGAAGAATTGTTCTACTGCCTGATTCACTATTTCCAACTGCTCATCTGTCTTTGGGTGAAAAGCCATTGATGGGTGGAGTCAAATACCTACCTGTTTGTTCAATTCCCTTGTAATTTGAGAAATGAATATACTGCCATGGTCCAAGGTAATTGACTTTGTTTGAATCTTTGGCAAGAATCACATCCACCTATATGGAAATTTACGTACTGCTTTGTACTTGGCCAAAAGAAGCTTATATGTATCAATTTGTTTGGTAAAAGAGTTGTAATTGGTCAAGTACATCATGTAGTATACTGGTTTAAAGGTGTATTGGTTGTAACGTAGGAAATTGGTCAAATCACCTTAAGACATCAACAAGATATGGGCCTATTTGCGCTGTTTCAGGGACTATCAGCTTTTCAACTTCAAGAGAATCCCAAAGTAGAATTCCTTCCCTCTCACAGTTATATTCATGTTCAAACTAATCCCAATCTGTATTTGTCTCAACTCTTTGATTTGTGTGCATGTTTAGTGCTCCTCTTTGGGAACTGATCCCCAAAACTTTGTGTAGCCAGGTATTCCTCTTATACACTGCCTGTCTCAAGCTCCAGTTTCCTTCCCCCAAAGTGTGGAAATTGAAGCTTGAGGGTAAGCACCTTTTTTTCTTACTTCAATTGTGCATGTTTATAATCTGGGCTTTACTCATCCTTTACAACAGACCTTGCTACCACTGTTGTATTGACCTGCTATTCTCAGGTAAGGCATCAATCCTTCCACCAATCCTACTATCTACCTTACAAGTTCATCCAGAACTCAACATACCTGTTCTTAGGGCTATGACCCGGCCCTGGAGCCACAGGGCCGGCCCTGTGGCCGGGTCAGAGCCGGCCTCGGCCACAAGGTACTTTGAAAGTCTTCCGGGCAGACCAGGGCTGGCCCTGGTTTGGGCAAGCCTTTTGTGAGCAGGTTTTGGCGCTTGGGAGGTTCCAATTTGGGCTAAGTGAGAGTTGATATTCAAATTATAAAATTGAGAACATCAAAGACAATAACAATAAACAAGTGTAAGGAAGAAAAAAAAGAATCATTGTAAACAAGCGTAGACAAAAGAAAAACATAGCAAAGAAAGAAAAAAAGATTTAGACAAGTAGCAAACAAAAAAAAATTAATTTGACAAAACTGCATCCCAAGACTTCAGGCATATTTGAGCCTCAAAGTTTTGATTGGTCATAGACGACCAATAATCAGACATAACCCTTGAGCCAGAGGAGAAAATTCTCTCTGAAGGGGCTGCCAAAGCAGGGATAGCCAACATACACATTGCCATTCGTGATAGAACGGGCCAGTTTGAGCAGTTAGTTTTCCAGAACGTTAAGACATCAATACGTTCATCAACAAGTGGGGCAAGGAGATACTCTTTCACCTCATCCTCAAGCTGAATATACTTGCGTCGCTTGATAAAATGATGTGGTCTATCATCATCATACACAGGTTCCGGTTCCACAGTTTCAATATCAGGATCAGGAGGGCATTTGAAATGAGTTGCTTGCTCGGTAAAATATGCTATGAGTTCATCGTTACTATATCCAAGTTCCTCTAAGGTAAAACCGGTGACAGCATTGAGTTTTTGGCGAGGGTCCAGAATGGGTGCACATATGTAAACTGGTTTCTTCATGGCCAAAGTCAAATATCGGACTAGTTTCTTCATCATTGGAAGAATGGCTGCCTTTAAGTGGGCACATTCATATGTGGCCCATGCCTAAAAGAATAGTTTTAGCAATGTTAGCAATGTTAACTAAGAAGAGATGAAGAAATATAAAAAAAACTTACTTTTTCAAGCTTCTCAACAAGCCATTGATAGTCAGGCATTGCTCTTGAGAAAGTAGGATACTCATCACCTTCAATTTCCTTGATCACTATGGCAAGAGGTCGGAGAAACTTGACTAAATTTCCAACCAAAGCCCATTTGTCTTCAGTTAAAACATAAGGTTCCAAGGAATTGTTGATATTGCAATAGTACTGTAGGACTTTCTTGAGTTTGAAGAATCGCTTGAGAGAAGAGAAAGTTGAAGACCATCGAGTTGAAACCTTGTGGACGAGTCCAACTTTTCAAGGGTGAGACAAACCTTGGATGCATTGTTCCAGCGCTTGTTTGAGCTGAGTGCTCAAGCGGACCCGTTTATGAAAGCCTCGAATGCGAGTCAGGATGGAATGAACTTCAGAATGATGTGGGGTAGGTTCAATTAAAGATGATGTTCCAGATGGAACATCATCTTGGGGTAATTGGGGATCTAACGCACTGAGAGGTTCGGGCGGAGTCTTGCTGTCGAATATACCAACTCCAGCCTTGGCCACTAGATTAAGGACATGGGCTACACACCCATGGAGGCTCTTGTCAGGATAGAAATGGGGAATGAGAACTTGAAGTTCTCGTCCCATCGTCTGGTTGTTGGAGGCGTTGTCGGCGGTGACGCAATAGAGCTTCTCGGCTATGTTAAATTGGTCTAGTGAGTGGTTGACATGGGCGGCCATGTTCTGACCAGAATGATTTCCGTTGATTTCCTTCAAAGAAAGGACAACCGATCTCATGGTGAAGTCTTCTTTCATCCAATGGGCGGTAATTCCGAGCATTGGTACCATTCGGGGAGAAGTCCAGGTGTCGCAAGTGATGCTGATGTGGTCAAGTGAAGAGAAAAGGACGCAGAGACAGTTGCGAGCAGACCGGTATTGAGAGATTATACCATCAGTGATAGCCGTTTGTTTCGATAGGATGGGGGTAGCAGCAGGGTTGATCCAGGAGATCATTTCACGGAATTCAGGGGCATCCGAGAGCAAAACCGGGAGCTCTTGATTGACTATAAGACGGATGACCACATTTGATAGGTTCTTCCTGTTGAGCGGTCCCATCTTGAAAAAGATACAATAATATATCAGATCTTTTGAACAAAAATTTAAAAAAAAGAGTAAAGAATAAAGTGAAACGGAAAGGAAGAATAAAAAAAGGGACTCACATTGTTGATCTTCCCACTTGCAGTCCAGCCTGTAAGGGTGTTTTGAGATGTGTTGATTGGAGGTGCAATGTGGTGAGCACGGGAAAGGTGTTGTGTCATCGACTTCGTACTTCCGTTCTTGTCGATCGCAATTGCTTCGTTGCACACTATAACCGGCGCATCTGAATCGGAATTGACCTTGTCGATATGTCCCTTGTTGGCACGACACTTGTTCACAAGGGCGTTGTCCTCCTTGACGGTTGAGAAGTACTGCCACACCCACGAAGTTCGGTTCGTGGCAGTATCGTCCGTATCGTTTGTGTGAGCACTGGCTGCAGCAGAGACTGAGTCGGATGGTGTGATGGAAGTGGTGCTAGAAGTGGTGGACATTGGATTTTGTTGATCCAACCAAAGACTTCGACAAGACATGAATCGGTGGCGTATCAAGCGGTGAAAGGGGATAGAGAGGTATGGAGAAAGGGTAGAATGTTCTTCAACAACCGTTTTTCCGCCTCACTTGGTGCCAAATTGGCCGGCGGCCCTGGCCCTGGTTGGCCCTGGTCCAGGGCCTTTGTCTCTATCATGAGGTTAGGTTTAGGGCCCTGGACTTGGCCCTGCCCTCCTTATAAATCCCTTCGGGCATACCCAGCCGGTCAGGGCCAGGGCCGGGTCATAGCCCTACCTGTTCTGTCCAGGTTATTGCTTTCCTCTCTTTATTTATTTTTTTCTCAGAGTTGTGTTTTCCATTTTGTTGCTTTTTGTGTATGCTTGATATATGTTCACATGTAAACTGAAGCTTGAAAACCTTCCTACCACTGTTGTATTGTCCTTCTGTTTGCCAATAAGGCATTATTTTCTGCCCAGCTTACTTTCTACCTTACAATTTCATCTAGAACTCAATCTACCTGTTCTGACTAGGTAGAATTTTTCTTTGTATCAATGTCCAGTTTGCCAGAACTCTTTTCGCAATGCTAGCATCCTAGCTCTTCCAGGGTGACCTGCCAGGTAAGAGTTGTGATGGGACTGAAGTATGGAAGCTTTGATGCTGTTGTTGTCAGGCACCTTGATCCTGTTTTTGTTTTGGAGGATGCTGTTGGAGTACTTGTACCTGCTTGTTGCCTTTTTGATCCTTGAGGATAGTGATGACATTGCAACTTCTTTCAACTCTCTGGTTTATTTATCAGTTACGGTCAGCTTCCCAATTTCAGCAATCATATTGACCTTTGTCTTGATGGTCTAAGTGGGCTTCTCCTCCTCCATATTTAGTACATCTACTTCATACCAATGTTGGGCATTGTCAAAGGGTACTGTTTCATTGTTAAAAAATGATTCAAAACTACTGAGCTCTACAAAAGTTTTAGCCATCAAGTTTTCATGTTGTAGGAGTTGGCCAAATGTTAGGTTTTCTTCTTTGTATGGTGCTAAATTGGGTTTTTGCAATAGTGCATCTGGTTTGATAGATTGTTTCCCTGGTCAAATTTTGATCTGGAAGTCAAAGCAATCCATTGTTTCAACCCAGTGGGCCTGTCTCCTGGTAATTAGCTGCTTGGTGGTCATATAGATTTCCAGACTTCAATTATATGTGTATAAAGTAACCTCTAGGCAGTTGGGTCCACCTTCTAAGGCTTAGTGTCATTCCTCAAATGATGCTACTATTGCCACAAGTTTCTTGCCAAAAAATTTGTAGTAAACTCCGGCATGGAATTGGAAGTTGAAGCCTAGTAGGCTTGCAAGAAATCACAGATTCATCTTCACACCATGCCACCATGTAGATATAGAAACATGCCCAGAAGGCTTCACCATACAGAGCAGCAGCCCATGTTATTCTGCTACATACAAACTGCTAGCCCATACTCTCACAATTTAGCTCACTACTAGGTGAAAGGACAGTGTCACTAAGGAGGAAGAACCATAAAGATACTTTATTAAAAAGTTGACAAGAGCTCCAAGAGTGACAGGCTCAGGTTTCTTTAAGATCATAACAAATTTTACTAGATGATTAAAAAATAATTCAAAGTAACTGATCATATGGAAATTAACACAATGTACTAAGATATAGTCACACAACACACAAAAGGATGTGATAAGAAAAGGGAAAGGAAAGGTGATCATTTTCAGTGTGAAGTGTTTACTTTAGTAAAGAAAAATGACTATGTAAGTAATAAATATAAAATCCAAAAAAAAAGGAAAATCAAAACAAGATGAAGACTTTATGATGACTAAAGATGTAAGATGAAAAAAAAAAACTTAAAACAAAAAAACAAGAATTGGTGTTTAGATGACCATCTTCATTATTCTGTTATACAAATTTTGAAAAAGACAAAAAAATTACGACGGTTTGAAATGGATGAGAGTAATAAGAGTGGGAATGCTATTGAGTTCATGAAGCCCAAGCTCCGTACCATCTTTTCCATAAAGCTTCACTATTAGGTGATGAACTGTCTTCTGATAATGAACGTTTTTGTTTAGTTGAGTTAGAAGTCAATTGAATGGTCGGTAGCATATTGGGAGGACGAGCAACCAAATACAATCTTGGAAATAATGCGTTATCAAATGCTTGAAGTTGCAGATTGTAAGCTATTGCGTGGATGGTACCGAATGAAACAAGTCAGCGAAACGGGTACGATATCATCGAGATCATACTGCCAAACTCAACTGTTGTGGTGAACGTCATTGTAGATTTGCCAAGATTGATAAAGGCCCGGCTGGTAGTAATATGTGATCATAGAAGTCTGAGCAGCACATGGGTCTTGAACCTGGATCCTTCCATCTGCTTTGATAGGTTGCATGGTTAATGAACCATTGTTTTCAAATGTGTATCGACCGTGTTGCCATAGGACGATAGCCTTCACACAATTTGGCCTTGAGCCTATAAAAGATATTAGAAATGAGTTGATAAGGAATTTGATCTGGGTGATGAATCGAAGCTTGATAACATCTAGCGGATCTTTTGCCCACTCACCATTGGAAACGAATCGGTATTGTGCTTCCTCCCAAAATCCATCGTTTGTAAAACTCATTGAGATACCCGCCGTTTTAGGATAGGTAAAGGAGAAGTTGACTGGATTGGCAAATCCCTAGAGAATCGGAGAATCGAACGTTCGGCAAGACGAGGTGTGTGATTGAGAACAGTAGTTAGTATACAAAAGGAAGAGTGGCAGTTGACGGTTAAAGAAAGGCAGACGAGAAACTGACCGAACCAGTAAGAACAGCACCACTTCCAGAAGACCAAGTTCCAGAGATATCGGTCAAGTTGGTAGTGAAATCATGTTGAGCTGAAACCAATGGAGAATCGGTAGAGCAGGAGAAGAGAAGGACTAGAACATGAAATAAGCTGATAAGAGAAAAACTAGATGAGACTCCTGCTCGTCTTGAAGATGGTGTAGGAAGATTGATTGATGCCGAAGAGGCCATGATGAGTCAAAAGATTTGAATTAAGAAGAGTTGATTGATAGTTGTTTGAATGGTGAGATGAGGGTTGGATTGATTTTGAAGTGATGGTGAGTTGAAGTGAAATGAATTTGAGCTAACAACCCAGTTTGGTCGTGTTTCAAGGAAGTCCAACATGTCACATCATTCAACATTCATCCCTTGGCTCAAACAATCATTCACAGTTTCAGTGACACTCTCTCGTTATTCATCTACTCAATTCAATCTGGGCTGCGGATCTTCATACAGCCTACATATCACATGGAAGAAACCTCTCTTGCCTGCATAGGCTTATAGGATCTGACATGTCACCTGCATCCCTAGAATTTAAAAAATTGAGAATACAGACAAAGTGTGCCAACGGGCACAGCTCAGCACAATTCCTGACTTTAGATCTCCAATGTGCACAAAAGCTTTGCCAAAGTCACTCAGCATCACACAGATAGCTACATCTCAGTGAAAGACAAGAATGCCTGGACGCACCCTGCTTTTCCCAAAATAGAAGTGGCATGAGTCCACCAGGTACACATTTGGCTTGTGCCCATAATCTCATGTCACAGTTGATGTGTTTACAATAGATCACTTGAACCAAAAAAATGTAGACAATTTAGAAAATATGGTCCAAAATTATCTACCAAGTTGTGTGAGTTTTACCCTGCCTTGGAAAATTGGTCAAGCTGTTCCTAACCCCTAGCTTCTAGCTATGGCAACCCAAGAATATAATCTTCCGCCTCTACACAGCAATGTTGTTTACTCTCTGGTCATGTACCATATCACTCAATTGCTCCTTCCCATCCATCAGCTTGCTCTCTCCAAATCCCAAATGTGTGACAATTTCAGATTCTACTAGATCACATCATTGGTCATGATGAAGAAGTTTGTGATTTCAAGTATTGATATTGACATACACAAGGGGAACTGCATATGTGACACAAATGTTACAAGACAATCAAAACTACAACAGTTCTTCAATTCATGACAACTATAGCAAGGTAATGAGAAAAGATTTTTTTTGTGGGTTTGACTTTTATGGACAAAATGAGATGTAGATAACATGAGATGAGATGAAAAGTTTGTAAAAATGATGATTTGATTGAAACTCAATGAAGTTTTTCGGATCATATTTTTGAGTTCAATTGGGAGCTCTCCAAACAAACAAACAAAGTATTTCTCAAGCTTTGAAAATAAGAAAACATGAATAACAAAATTAGATTAAAGAGGAATGTGTTCATGTGAGGTTTAAAAAGATTGGACTACTCACGTATATATGTACCAAATCTGTCACAACAGTCACGGACAAAAACACCATTACACTCTGGTTTACCCCCCTTTCCAACAGGCTTTTTGATAGAATCAGACAAACAAATCAAAGTATGTAAAGCATCAGAAGATAAAAAAAATAGGTTTTTAAATCATAACAAGAAAGGATTCTGAGACTTACAAGACAGCAGACATCCCCTTTACAAGGCCCTCTGAAAACACGGTCAGATCTTTGAATAAGATCACCAGAGACTACCATACAGGTTAATAGAAGAGCCATGAGGATGGTATGGAACTGCATAGTGAACAGAAGCGTGTTAAAAAGTGTTATGGAGATTTATATGAAGTTATCTGAAGTTTATTATTTATAAGAGTATTGGTTCACTGGAAATGAAGATGAGTTGATGGATCAATATTAAAGAAGGTAGCCAGCTTTTATAGGCCAAAGCGCTTGCCATTCAAATGAAATATATCCAAAAATAGGTTGAAATCCAATCCGTAGGTAAAGACTGTGGATTATGTCCATCATCTGTTTGAGGACGCCATGAGGGGTAACGCTCTGACAAGTATTAGCTAAAATCATTGTGCATGAGTTTCCAAATGGCCTCCTTGATGTCAACATTATCACTGGAAAAGGAAAAAATTGCAAGTATTGGAAATTTGTATTTTTCGTAAGAATCATTTCATGATAATTATAGCCTTCCCTCTGGGCCGACGGTTCTAAGAATAGAGCATTTCCCATGCACATAGCCAAACCCGACAATTCTGACACACTCGTGAGTTATAACTTACGTTTGGAGGCCTTGGATCAAATCAGCGCACACGAGATGACAAGAGTGAATTGTTATAAAAATAGATTTTGATTTCTCAACACAAAATTCAATCATAACAAATCGTTTCTATCAACTCCTGTTGCTCGTGAACAAAAAGAAAGACAAAGGGATCCCAAAACAAAACTTTTGATTTGAATCATGAACATAGAGATAATTTTAGACACACAAAGAAATGAAATATTGTGAAATTGCAAACAAGAAAACAAATATCATCCGAGCTCTTGATCAGCCTTCAAAAATGTAACCCTTTCTTGTACATACCCAAACACTTCACTATCCTTCACCAATCTATCAATCCAATCTTAACGTTTCTTGGATTCCTTGTTTTTGAATGTCCTATTGAATTCAATGGATTGACTTATTTCCATCGGATCTCTCCTACTTCTTTTTACTGTGAAAAATCATAGTATCTGATCCTTGATTCAATTTGATCGTATGGCTGGACGTGTCTTCCTAGTAAGAAAAGAAATGCTTTCTCTTCGATACTTTGAAAATTAATCGGAGTTACATTTAAAGGCTTTGATTCATTGATTTTTTTTGGTATCAAATCTCGGTTCCAATCCTTTGATTCCTAACTCTCTACAGCTCTCTACACCCCTTTGATTTCCGTCTTCAATTTGATTTTCAACTATAAAATTCTTAAGTCATCCATCCAAATGAGTTCCTGGTGAACCAAAGTTGAGATAACTATGCCTAATGAAGATTATACCATTCTGACCATCCTTTCCAATGCTCGCCGACTCACAGCTTGAGAAATTTGAAGTTGAGTATGGCCAAAAAGGCCTAATGTTTTTTGGTCAATTACAATGAATGAACGAATCTTTGAATGAAAGAACAGTTGAATCATTGACAAAGAAACTTTGAACATCTGTTCTACTTTTACTGTTTTGTAAATCATTGACAAAATTTTGGTCTTATTTTTATCAATATGATCTGGTCATGTTATAAGTCTCATCCCTGATGCGTATCTTCTTCTCCACCCTTGAAATCTGAAGCCAACTTTAAGGAGTACTTCCATCCAGTCGTTATTTCTCTTTTAAAACTGGTTTCTCGCTATCTTCTCAAATAAGAACAAAAAGACTATCCACCTATCCAATCTAAACAGTCTTACAATACAGATCGAGTAACTGATACATTGTCATCCTGAAAGGAATCGCAATTCATCCTGGAATGGGTTAACATAAGTAGTTCATGGCTAATTTTAATAAATATACAAAAGTGAGTTCGATTTCAAAAATTGATCAACTTCTCATTAACTCACAACTTCCTTGCACTTCATCTCTCAAAATCATCAATCAAAATGTCTTCCCTCAGCATGATGAGTGAAAACTTTTTTGACACTGGAGATATTTTAAAGATGTAAAAGATGATGGAGATGGAAAGGAGGAGTTGATGACGGAGAAAAGAAAAGGCTTGAACTACAGACAAAGAAAAACTTTAATTGATGGCGAAGAGTCAAAAGAACCTCAACTGATTCACAACAGAAAGGAAAACAACTCATCATCCACGACTGGGAGATGGTCACAGTTCTCATGTCACCCATCTGAACTCCTTTGCAACAACCACAAACGTTTTTCTTCAGAAGAGTGATTTTAACTCTGAGTTTCATCTTGATGCTCTGGTCAAAGGTGGTGGGAATTGTTAAAGATTTCCTACTATGTAGTCTTTCTAGTTAGGGCTGAGGATGTGATCTAATCAGATCAATGTAGTCTCTTGAATATATTGTTCTTTTTATCTTAATTTTTCATTTATCACTTTCTTTGGTTCTTTATGGCTTATCAGTGGACACATATCCAGATGGGATCCCGAATGCTGTACTATTTATCCCAAAGGTCAGCCATAGGGCCATACCAACAAATTTGACATTTGGCCAATGCGACTAGATTGGCCCTGTTCCCCATGAGAGTGAACATTCAAGTGTATATCATCATCACTTTTGAAAAGCTCCAATGATCTATTTTTCAAATAAGTTTTGCTATTGTTAGCTGTTCTGATTTTGTTGATGCAACCAAAATTTGAAAACAAATTAGGATTTGGTATATATGTATCAGATCAGCTACCCCAGTGCGACAATTTTTCCAAAAAAAAAAATTGCTATGGTCATTCCCAGAACCTGTGAAGGAACACTGTACTCAAATCAATACTAAGACGTATGAAGTGAAGATTTGTTTACGTGAAAGATCATTTGGTGCACTGGATCTGATGTGTTTCTTTCTTCATACAACATGAATTGATGGTGAAATTGTTCAGAGTCGATCAACAGATGAAGTGTTGGAAAACCGTAAGGTCAAAAAACTCATTCCTCTCCTTTACTTCATTCAATTGGTTTGCTAATTTAACTTCTAGTTGTAAGCTCGTAGGACAAATCTCTTGTATATCTGTATATCACAGCATTGTGATTTGGTAGCCTGAGTGAGTCAAATGAATAAGTTAGTATGACAATCTGATCTCCGCACATTCAAACTTAACCATACGGGACTACACGTACATAGTGTCTGTTTCCACGAAGAAGCGATTCCCGTGTTCGGATATGTACATCATTCATCAGAAGGTGACCTCGAGGAAGAGATGAAATTGTCATAGGAAGTATTGAAACCAGTCTCCATGACGGGCATCGAGATGCTGTGATGGTTCGAAGCAAATTCGAGGTGAGATAGTAAAAGATGATAGATGACTTGGTTTGTGAGTCAGAATTGAACTCGACAAACTCCCTCTGAGCTGCTCGTTGGTGAGGACCTGGAAGATTAAGTTTAGACACCACGAACGTCAAGAAAGAGCTCGCAGCATTGAGAAGCAAATGATATGTAAGTACTGTGAGTTGACTCAAACGAGATTCTTCTTGGCCAAATGTCAAACCATCAAGACCAGTCAATTGATTTTATACCTCAATGAAGACTACAATTCGAGTTCACCAGTCAGGCAGCAATGACGACAGCCATCATCTCTGGATATCCTCAAGAAGCAAGGGTTCAACACAGCATGACGAGGAAGAGAATAAATTAGATCGCTGTGTTGAAGGTGTAGTGCCGTATGGAAAAGTTTGAGTGAAGGTGATGATAGAGTAGAGAGATAGATGAATCTAAAAAAGATACTGAAGTCGGATGATGAAGGATGTGATCACAGAAAAAAAGATTTCCAGAATGATATAAATCGAGCCACATTCGTCGACCGAAGATGTGTTCAACCTCCATCAACTCACTTGAGATTCAATCAATTTATCATCCTATAAATCTTTCAAGGAGCTCTTTTAAAATAAATCATCTTTCATCAGATTTTTAACACTTTTATATAAAATAAAAATGAAGTTCATTGGTATCCTATTTGCTTTAGTTGTCTTATCATTTGTGAGTAGCTTTAGGTGTTGTTTGCTTTCGTATTTCCAATCTTCTCATCATCAATCAAAGTTACTCACTTTCATTCTTTCAGGTCTCCGGTAATCCTACCTCAGGTGAACATAAACTTGAAAAGAGAGAAAGAGTAAGAATTTCTAAACAAAAATAGATTTCTTTTCTAAACTTCTTCGAATCGGTCACTGATCGAATTTTCCAATCCAGATTTTATGTAACCCTGGTGGTGATAAGGCTACGTACCGTGATGTTAAGAATGTGATAAATAAGTTAAAGGGAAGAGGTAATGATCAATGCACTGCTGCACCCGGTCCAAGGGTTTGCACTCGCGTAGGTTGCAGTCATGGATCTTACGTGACCTTTTGCAATGATGTGAGCCAAATTGAAAAATCTCTTATCAAAATTCTCGTTCATCAAGCTTGATCATTTGTTAATCTGATTTTCTTTTCTTTTTCTTTTCTCTCACCTCGCTCATCTCTAGACCAATAAGCCTATCACAAGATACTGTTCTGAACTGGGAGATATGGCACAAAGAGTAGTGGATAGTTGTTCAGTTAGAGGTTCTCAAGCCGTCTTTGGTCAAAACTTTCATAGTAATATTAAATTCAATGTGATTGTCAAAGGTGGTGGGAAATGTTAAAGGCCTACTCAGACATATGTAGCCTTATCCCGTCAAGGGTGATTCAGTTTTCTCTTATGAAGCTTCATCACTGAATCCTGGATCTCAAACTCTTACAACATCCACCCAAGGTTCTTCACACATCAAATTCATCTAGTCTCTTGAATATATGTTTTTGTTTTGTGTTTTCTTTTGATCACTTTCTTTGGTTATCTATGTGCTGCAAAAGGAAATCGAGCCTGATCGGGTATGATTTGCCTACATCTCCTCCGCATCTCACACACAATACCATCCAAACAGGTCTGACTATTCCTCAAGATGACTCTCTCTCTCTCTCTCGTGTTTTTCCCTATGAGAGTTGAAGTTCATCAATTCACCTGTTTCCAATCCAGATATTTCGTAAACCTTTGCCGCATAAACTTGAGCCAATTCACCTAGGATTTTTCTTGAGTTTTGAGAAAATCACTGTAGCTAACTCAATTAACAACACCAATCTTTTTTCAAAAAACTCTTTCTTCTTGTTGATCATGAGTCATGAGATGTTGTAATTCTGTGACCGAAGATCTACAGTAAGACTTATGAGAACAGTTGAGTTCAAGACCGACTACAGTCAAGGCAATAAGTTTGTACAACCAATCAATAAGATCCAAATCATCCAGTTTTTGACAAGACGGTTTGAAAAACAATCGAGGTAGATCAATGTGAGAGTATCCTGGTACACAATTCACTTTTACCCCTTTGCAAAGGGGTGATTGATTGAATTCAACAGATTCAGGAGGTAAAAGATGAGGACGATGATGAGAGATGAATGGGATATATTCAATGTGGTAAGAGATCATCTCTGATATTTCTCATCTCTTCTCTGAATAAAAAATTAAAACTTGATGGTATAAACCATTAAGAAATTCATCAAATTTTATCTTTCTAAAGAATCCCTCGAAAAAAAAAACAACTGTCCATGAAAACCATTCAAAATCAAAAAAAAAATCAAAAAAAAAATCATATATGAAAAAGAAACCCACTTGAACAAGAAAAAAACAATTGATCAATCGGATTTTTCTTCTTCATAAAATCTTCATTTATCAAAATCAATAAATCAAAATTAAACATTTAACTCTATGAATATAATTTGGCATTTAAATCAAAAAAATTATATATATATATTGATTTGTTCGTTAAAGAAACTATGCAAAGATGAAACATCAATCGAAGAAGAAAAAAAGAGAAAGAAAGGACAATCGTTGAAAAAAACAAAGAGTAGTCCCAAAAAAAAACTCATCAACACATCATCATTCTAAAAATTAAACCTTTAAACTTCAAAGTCCATGATGATTTTTTGATTCTATGAATAAACTCAAAACCTCAATCTCCCATCCCCTTAGACACAAAGAAGAAAAAACCAAAAGAAGCACCCAAAGAGCAAATCAAACGTTCAAGCTTTATAACCTTTAAGTGAAGATTCGTTTAATTTATTCGGTTTCACTTTAGCCAAAGTATACACCAAACCAGCAAAGAATCCAATCGAAATTGCTGAAACATTTCCAATCGAAATCGGATCTCCAAAGAAAATCATACCAGAAGCGGCTACTGGTAATTTGTTCAAGGCACCTACCATCGAATATGTAGTAGATGATGTAGTTCTTACACACCAAGCTGTTGTATAACTTATAAAGACGGCTGCTGCTCCTGAAAATCCCATAGCTGCTAATAAAAACGTTCTACCTTCGATTGGACTAAGAAATCGTAGAGAAAAAAAATTCAATTAAATTAGAAATGATGAGGTTTGAATGGTTGGCGTTTCAAAACAAAATGAATTTCGAAAGGAATTGAAACTCAACAAGTTTTCAGTAAGTGAAACTTGAGACCAATCTTCAAATAAAAATGAAAAGATCACTAAGACTGGAATCGAGAGTAAATTATTATAAAACATCGTATCCCAATCCTTAAAACTTGTCAATTTAATTCGTTTTCTCATCGCAAGGACCTATGAAGAAAAGTAAGCCAGATTCAAGTTAATTCTACATTTCACTCTTGATGAGCTTGAAAGATTAGGATCTGAAGTTAAATCAAATGGATTGGATCATTCTTAAAGAAAAAATCAATCAACTTACATAAGCAGCACTTGCTAAACAGTTAATTAACATCCAAAGATAACCAGCATGTTTTTTAACCAATTCACTATAATCTGACTGATGAACTTGTTCTGAAGTGGCAGCAGCCAAAGCAGTAGCGGTGACGGGTGAGAGAAAGATGGCAGAGGAGATATCTGACCAAGCGGCTACTAAAGAAGAAAGTACCATAAGAGCAAATGAAACTAATGTAAGACCGCTAACATGACCACCAAACCAAAGGACTTCTCCATATGCCTACTCCGAAGAAAAAAGCAAATGGTTTGTTAGATTCAAAGATGATTGTCAAGAGGTCAAAAAAGATGAAGGACGTACGATCAAGATGATGGTTAAGTTTTTGAAGATAGTATAAACTGGGATGCTTAAGAATTGTAAAGCTTTTGAACCAGTATAGATCACAATGACTAAGAGAAAAGAGATTGGAAACCATCTTTTGGCATCAGATAAATCAAATTCTCTATAATTGATTAACTGATGAATTGATGTATTAGTTTTGTTTGACTTCTTTCGTTTTGATAAAAGATTGAATCTAGTGAGTTACCTTTAATGATTTAGAAAGAGCCACACAGGTTACACATACAGCTGATTGAATTGTAAGAAGTAAAAAGTTCATGGTGAAATGATGACCTGAGACTACAAACTTAGATTTCCCAGAAAAAAACCAATCGGATTGAATCAGTAAGACACGAATCCACCAAAGAGTCATCCAATGAGAAAGAGAGAATGATATACTTTATTAACCACTGTCATCAAGATACTAGCAGCACAATAAGAGATCACCGGTAATGCAGGATGATTTAGAATTGAGTTTGATCCTGAAGGATTGGGGTTTAGATAGATAGGTAAACTGGATGAGTTTGAATGATGATTTGAAGTGGATGAACGTGAGGATGGATTGAGTGAGTCTAAGATGTTGAGTCTATGGTTTGATGAAGTAGGAGACTGTTTGGTGAGATGAAGTGAATGATGAGAGTTGGGTGAAGAAGGTGTTGAGTTGATTGAAGGTTTTTCCATGATGATGATGATGATGATGATGAGTTTGAGTGAAGTGTGAAGGGTGAAGGGTGAAGGCTGATTGGTTTTGTGACTTGAAGGTGATGATGGGTAACTTACACATCGATTCTCTGTTTATCCTTTTCTTTTAATTTTTTTTAATTTAATTTCTTACAAATTACACTTTGGTTCAATTTACATACAACATACTGACTTACTAATTCCGATCATCATCTCATTCTCATATCGAACAAAACCATAGAGACCTTCTTTGCTGATGATCGATATCACTCACTTCAAATGAGCTCATACATGAACCATGATGTAGACAGATCAAAGAATACGCAGTCAGATATCAATCAATCTACGCTTAAAGTTGTATGATACATACATATACAAATCTAAAAATACCTTCAGATTGTTATTCATCTTGAGAGACTGACATCTTGAGAAAGTTACCTACATCCATCTTGAGAAACTGACATCTTGAGAAAAAGCAGATGATGGTTCAGATTTACACCAGTACAGATATCAGAACTTTAGATTGGATTTAACTAGTTTATGACTTTTAGATTAGATCAAAAAACATTCAATGAAGGTTTCTGACATTTGATGGTTCAAACAGAGATCTAAGTCTCATCTGCTTCTTGAACAAGCCTTTGATGATCAAAGTGATTTGATATATGCAATCATCAGTTCTGTAATCACAAACACAATTCACTCTTGGTGTTGAATCTGATATGGTTTTTAATCACTGAGCCCTAACCCTAACCCTGCTTTTGGGTTATCCCTTTTTGATTGATGATGTTTGAATTCAGCAAACAACTTACAGATCTTTCTCTTTAACTCACTTTTTGATTTTCAATTGGAGTTCAAACCTTTTCATTTCACTGAAAATGACAATCTATCTTTACAATCTCATCACTCTCATCTTCTACAAGCTTGTGTGTTGTGTATGGAAGAGAGGAAAGGGAGAGTTATTTGACCATGGATTATGTCTAGATCAAAACCTGATCACAGTTGTTCTGAAAATGAACACCATAATTTGATGAAGATGTGTTGAACCCAGATTTGATCTGAAAAGTCAAAAACTAGTTAAATTCAACCCAAACTGAGAGGTCTGGTAGGTGTGATTGTTCATTTGTGTGAAAAACTGGCTTTGATTCACTCTTGAGCTCTCTGGACTGACCTCCAAGACCCAAGCCACATTTGAAGAATTATGGTCTTCATGGTGGGAAGGCTACATGCAATGCAGGAAGATTACATTTTCAATCACTTTTTGCTATAAATCCAATCCATCTTCCTATGGGAATTCAAGTCTTGATCTCTTATGTATTTGTCAAATTGAACTAACTCCATGCCCCCAAGTCCAAGGCTCAGGTAAGGGACTTACCCCATCAATGGAAAATATTTTCCTGGATTGACTGGATTCAGCAAAAAAAAACTTTATACATTGAAATTCTTATTTTCCAAAGCAACTAAACCTTATGAATCTCATGGGAGTTTATCAAACCTTCACCTTCTGATAAATCTACTTAAAGCTTCTCAATCATCCATTTCATGCCTTTTTTTGTAAGTACATAAGTTTTTTTTTCTATTTGGATTGAAAACTTATTTTCCATCTTTTTAATTTCTTTTAAATACATTTATCATAAGGGGCATCAAGTCAAGATGTTGATCTCCTTAAAGATTCAATTGGAAAAATCTTCTACAATTCCTAATTTCCACCCTCACAAGGCCCATTTAGGTAGGAGAATTCTTACGCGCAGACCACTCTTTGTAAAAAAGAAAATGAAGTTAGGGTGGAAGTCAAGATGAGCTCTGAAACCAAATTCAGGATGTCAGACAGATCCTTGAAGCCATCTGCTGACCGGATAGTCCCCCCTGGTTTGGTATTTGAACAGGAAGGAGAAAAAATTTCATTTGTAGTTGGATATCCAGCAGGTATTTTCTATGTGTTCTTAGGTGCTTTGATGTCACAAGACCCCATGGCCCTTGGATGGACCAAAAATCAGGATTGTTTTTTTGGTCCACATAGCTTTTTATGCCAGGTTGGTGTTTGAATCCTATCCAAGAAAGACTTTTGGATCAATTGGCTTGATATCTAGCAGATAGCTGCTTTGAGGGTTGGATCCAGAATCATTCAAAGAAAATCCAATCAGATAGTAACTAACAAGTCCAGATTCCAGACTTCCCAATGGTTTGGTGTTTGGGTGGACCATCACTAGCTCAATAGTGGACAGAGTTCATCCTGAGGTAGAAGTATCACTGGAACCACTTTTGACCCATTTTGGGAGATGAGTGGAGTCACTGCTATCACATAGCAATACCAAACAGATAGAACCAATGTGTCCTGTGGCCCGCTTTATCTTTCAGTGTGCTTTCCTGCCATGTAGCAACTGAATAGGGCAAAAAATAAACACAAAACCAATTTGTGATTGTGAGCAGAAAAACCCAGACCCACCCTGTATCAAAGAGAAAGCTCTTTGTATTGGAACAGAGGGTTTGCTATAGATTTTTTGGCCTCTGGATTGAAAATTACGGCCAGCAGTATCTGGGTTCTAGGTGGGGTTTTGCCCAACCCTGAGTGTGACAGGGCTACCCCAGGGCTTTTCCCTGCCTTGTGTAGACCTGAGGACCTCTGAAAAACAGGCAGGGCTGAACAGGGCATGCCTGAACCTTTGGCCTTCAGTGTCCAAGCAGGGCCAGGCTAGAATATATGTGTAAAACACCCTTGGAAGGGGTAGATCTTTGGATCATTTCTGTGCGGAAAAGGGTTGGCCACACAGCTGGGTTGGGCTCTCAGGGTTCCTGTGGGGCTTTACACCCTCATCAGGTTAGATTCAAATGCCCCAGGGCCAGTACCTTCAGCTTCAAGAATATTGTTGGGCCATGTTGCCTGGGCAGGGCCGGGTCTGGGTCACAACCCTATTTCTAGGTACTAGTAGCTGTACTATACCACAAGCAGCATGGGTAAAACCCTTGATCTCTTTTGCCATCTTCAGAAGATTGTGGACCAATACAGTCACAATCATAAGTTTTCTAATCTCTTTCTGTCTTTTTTTTTGTACTTGAAATTCCCATTATCTTTACTCTTTTGTTCTACTTTGTACCTTGTGATACTTGCCTAGGTATAATACTGTACTGTACTGTACTCCCCTTTCTTAGGGCCTGTTTGGTTCAATTTCACATAATGTGACTCAAAAACCAAATTTTGGTTTGCCCCTATTCCGAGGGGCAGATTGAGATAGTCACTACCAAACATCTAACCAAAATTGACCTTGTGATGATCAATTTACAGTTTGGTGAGACTATTTGATGAGAATATGAAATGACTATTTATTCTATCTGATCTATCCTCTATCACCCATAATGGTCATCCAGATTTTCATTGTGATCTATTCCAGGAAATTTCTGGTCATCATTGACTTTTAATGACATCACACCATTTTGATGGAGTAGAAAATTAATCAAGTAAGCAAATCAACTTAAAAAAGCTAATTAAACCAAAGACTAGATTGAATAAAAAAAGCTGATCAAATAAGATACAAGAGTGAAGAAAAGATTAGATTGAAGGATGACTGAGGAAAGTAGTGATGATTTTAAAAAAGATTGAAAGAGGGTGTGTGTGTGGAGATAAAACACGGCTGAGGCGGAGAATGAGGGTGGATTGAGGAGGGGCAAATAGAGAGAGAGAGACTTGAGATACAGCCTAAAGGCTTTATTCCTATGTGGTCAAATCTCTTAAGATTTTTGATCAGATGTATTTGATCTGAACAGCAATCCAATTCTGAGTAACTAGTCAAGTTTGAACTGAGACACTATCTAGTGGGACTATGTAACTTTTTCAAACTCTGTTCTAAACCTTTGACTGGGTTTTGCAAATTTTTTTTTAAAAAAAAAACCCAGTTGACCATTTTGTCTATGAGCTATCAACAACTATCAACTTGAAACCCAAAGTGACCACCCAAAAAAATCAACTGGGTGTACCAAGTTTTTGAACTACCGAGGAAGCTTTAAGACCAGCTATTATCATCAAATATATGTAAATTTTTCATTTCATTTCACTCATTCAAACTGTCCAAAAAAAACACACACACCACAATTTAAAATTTTCTAGTATATAAACATGAACCACCCAAAGAAAAAATCATTCATTCATTCATATCTCATTCATTCATTCATTCCTTTTTCTGAGAAAAACAAAGAAAAGAAAGATCCAATTTCATTGAAAATTCAAAGAAAAAAAGAAAAAAAGGATGAAAAAAAAGAAAGATTCAAAAGAAAAAGTTCAGAAAAAAGAGTAATTTTTGCTTGATTTCGAAAAAACAAAAAAGAGAAAAACATAAAAACTAAGTATATATATATATATATATATTTATATATAAGATATATATATAAAGTAAGAAAACTAAAACCTTATACTTGTATCTATATAATATATTGAATTGTAAAGTCAAATTGATTGAACTTTTTTTCAACTTTCTAAATAAAAAAAATGATAAAAAAACCCCACTTATGAATCCCACCACCACCATCACTCCATTCGAATTTTAAATTCTCAAAGGTACCATTTCAAACACTCTAAAGAACCCATCTAAATCTTTAATCACCAAATGTATCCTTCTTTCACCCTCATCCACTTCCGCTACATTCCCACCACTCCCATGACCTCCTCCACCTGCCGGTGCTCCTACTACATGAACTGTTCCATCATCACCTAAACTTCCACCATCATAACTACAATTCATCCCATTCCCTAAAATCAATTGAACTCGTCTGGAAGTTAACGTATTCCAAACTTCGACTAAAGTGGGCGAGAAGCCGATCACATAAGGTGACGAATACGCTACTGAGATCGGTTTTCCATCCCAATTCATGATCCGATCATATTTATCGATCAATGGATCCCCATGTTTATCTGCAAAGAATGCAAATTCTAATCTCATCGGATTCGATTAGTTCAATCCTTCTCTTCTCTTCACAAGCTAAAACTCAAACGGAAAACAAACTGACCATCATAACATAATAAAAACTCATTCTCTCCTAACCTAAACATCCCTAATGGTCTAGATTCATCACATCTTCTTTGTAATTGGACTAATCTAGGATCGATTTGTCGGATTTGATGAAAATCAGGTATACTGGCTGTCTTTAATGTATCTAGATTCATAATCTCAAATCCTCTTGCACAATGTATGGCTAATGTACTCCGTAGATATTGAATCGCATATGATTCTGATGGAACAAAAAATTCCTAAAAACATACATTTAAAACACTTCGCTTTAGTCATTTCGTTTTTGTTTTGGTTTTGTTCTTGTCAAGTCATTTTCAAAACCAAAAAAACTCAACTTTATAACCACGAAATGATTCAGATTTTTGTCCTCCAATCCCAAAGAATCCTCTAGACGTCGTAGTCTTTGGTTTATCTGTATTCTTCACAGGTTCTAATGCCTTAAAAACAGTCTGATTCACACCTCCTTTTTTCACATCTATTTTTTTACATCATCAAACATTCAGTTTTAAAGATCACTTCACTTCTGAAAAAAATCAGTAATAGAAAATCACTTACAAATCACTAATGTTCGAGGTCCAACTTTCCCACATCTGAAAAACAAGACATCTTTATTGCCACTCAACCGACTAGCAATGGTCCCATTCCCACTACCACTACCACCAGTGCCTCCTCCATTATTAGTCTCATTCTTCTTAGCTTGACTTAAAGTATTTCTAGAAGGTACCAGACTTTCAAGTGGATAGGCCAATAAAATCTTTTCAGCCAACACTAACAAAAATCCGAATTCTTGTAAAACCGCACATTGGGTGATCGATCGAATATGAATCACTTGTCGTACTGAACTTGGATCACTTCGTAATCCGATCCAAAGTCCATCATTACACCCGATCGCTACTAATTGTTTCCCATCACTAGATTTGAAAGGAACTGAACATGTGGGTGGCTAAATCAAACAGGTGGAAAAAAGGGGTGATCATCCATGTGAGTACTTAGTGACTGTGCAGGTGCTGATCAAAAGGTTCAAGACTTACACCGTGCATATTCGAGGCAAGTTCGCTACCTGAGACACTCATGTTGTTGGAAGACGCATTGACAGATGACCCGGAAGCATGACCACCATTAGTTGATGTGCCACTACCGCTTCCACTCCCATTCTGATTGGGTCCGGTAAGAGAATTTGAATTTGAACCAGAATGATGAGCAGCAGCAAAGGTTTGATCCGTCATTGGATGTAAATCAAACACCTTGAAGGTTTCTAAGATTTGGTTCCTCATCCCAATAGCTTCTTCAAATTTTGCTTTCCAACTTTGTCTAAGTCTTTCAGATTCAAGATAAAATACAACTGAATATGATTGTCGACCAAGTGAATGAATCGTGAATGGGAAAAGTAATGTTCGATCATCTTGATTGGAGTTCATTGAAGCATAATTCACTTGATGATTTCCAGTTGGATCACTATTTCCTCTCTCTAATCCTTGACTACTTCCACCACCCCCACCACCTAGGGTACCCGTAATGTTTCGTAGCCCTCTTGATTTACGTTCATAAGGTTCATTAAAGCCTGATACCCTCAGTAATTCCAACATGATCGGTTGTCTCCAAATTTGATATCTTACATTGGTGTCATCTACCTTTTTCATCTTGGTCATCAAGAAATAATGATCAAATAACATCACGTTCAGTTCTGTCCATTCTGACAGTCCGGTGCTACCTTCTGGTTTCCTCACTACTTTTCCGCTGTAGACCAATTGACGATTGGGCGATAAGAGTTGCAAATCCTGCCAATAGTATCACATGTTAAGAACTGAAAATCATCTGAAGATAGGTAAATTTTAAACTCACCGGCGTATCTTGCTTGGTCACAATTTCTTTGTTCAGTCTGACCAAGTTCAATTTAGCTTGTTGAAGTTCTACTGACAGATTGGCGTCTTTACACTGTCGTTTGATCACTTCTATTGCTGTTTCAATATTCGAGCGATCTTCATGTCCTTCCGGTGTTTTTCTCAATAAATTATCCAATAGAAGGATATATCGTTGTAGTCTTACTGATGCTCTTAAGTGATAATGTTTGAAATCAGCTCGTCGTGAACTTTGTTTAGGAATTTGCTAAAAAAAGTGGAAGAATGTCAATAAATCGGAAGTTTCTTGCTTCGAGCAGTACAAAGAAAACGTTTTTCCTTACATTCAATAGATTAGCCAATAAGGGATTATGCTTTTTCTCCTCATTGACTTCCACCTCTCCAAAAACATGATCATTGGTGTATCGGATATAATCATTACCCCATTCGAGAGCAGAGTTAAGAATCAGGTCACCGATGCCTTTGACAAGTGGATGTTGATCCTGTTGACGTGCGATCAAGTTCTGTAACAAGACCCGATTACGATCCCTGATAACCAGTACGTTCGAAACCACCTTCTCTAAAAAGCTTTGTACTCGAGGAGGTGGAATGATAGGTATTGTTTTGATAGGGTCGATAAAGAGCTGCACAAAAAGAATGAGTTCTTGTTCAAAGAAAGGGCAGGAAAATGTCAAATTTAGGTACCTTTTCAAAATCATCTAAATCTTGGACATAATCCTGTTCACCAGAAATGATTTCATAGATGATCGATTGACGGGCAATCTCCTTTGAATCTAAAGTTGGAAGCAATTCCTTGGGTACTACCGAAGCCCAATCTTGGGTTTGAACTACCGTTGTTGGCTAAAGAGATAACTCCACAACATTAGTATGATAAAAACTTGATGTGAAGATAGGTACTGACAGCAGGTGTATCTGAAACCAGATTGTTCGCCATTAGACTAGTTGTTCGTCCCAATACCTAAATGATTCAAGAAAACCGTGCATTGGTTTCAATATCAAGTCAAAGTTCTCGTGAAGGCAAAGAGACAAGTACCAACCGAATCACGATTTTTCCTCATCGGGCAATCATAACTATAACAAGCACCGATTCCTTCAGATGAAGATCCAATGCCAATACTCTTACACCCAAATGAATAACATCGGGTCAGATTGGTCAAGACACCCTGTGGAAAAGAGTTTTCTCGACCAGATTGATTATTAGGCATTTCATCATCCGGAAACATGTAAACTTCATCAATCTTATCATTCAAGATGATCTCTCGATTCAAATTGTTCACTTCATGGAAAAATAACTCAGATAACAATTTGCGTGAAAGTGAGAGGGCTAGTTTTCGATTCAGAGTGGCTTGTGTAGTAGATTTAGTCGATGGGTTGATACGGTTCAGACAATGTGTGATGGTAGACTGTTCGACATGTGACACAAATCAAAAGGAATCAGTCACATTTCCTGGTTTGGGTCAATTTCAATAATTTAAAAAAGCTTACAACAGCCTCTCGACCGGTGAAAGCGAGGGGATATTCGATACTCCCTTTGATCTTAGTGCCTTTGGGAACATTATCTTTCAAGAATTTTCCAACATGACTCATGAGTGCTATATTGAAATTGGGATCCAAGTTGAGTTGTGAAGATCTTGATAGAGCTTCACTTCGGAATCCACTAGTTGAGTGACTAACTAGTCTTGGAGTTCGATCTACTGATAATCCTCCTGAATGATGTTGTGATGCGTCTCCTGGTGCAGAATCTCGAAGTTTCCTTGAATTGAGATCCTGTTGATCCTCCGGTCTAGAGAGTTCAGTTGATGGTCTAGTAGTATAGATATGGAGAAGGGATTGAAGGTTATTCCTTTCTTCATTTTCTCCCTCTGCGGTAAGTTTGGGACCATTCAAAAACATTTCTCGATCAGCAACATTGATGGTTTTGACTTGATTGTCAACGTCTTCATGAGAAGAATGATCAACCGCAATGTATCCTGCTTCATCTAGATTAGGAAAGTCTTCTGTACAATCCGGTGATGTGAAATGTATAGGTCGAGTTCCGATCCTAGTGGGAATGGAATGTGGACCAAGAGGTGAATCATAATCATATGACTTGTTAGTATAAGTAACTTTTGGTCCGATTATGGGAGCACGTTTTGATTGATATTGTGGTGAATGTGATGAATGTAAAGAATTTGTAGGTGACTGAAGGTCGTGACTGGCACGATTAGGTGATTGTGAAGATGTTGAGGCAGCATGATTTGTGGGATTTGGATGATAAGAATGAGGTAAGTGAGGTAAGGGTCTTGATGTAGCTGATATAGGTGTTGTAGGCGAGTAAGACAATTGTTCGATGTATTGTCCAGAATTGTTTGGTTGGAGGGATGATGCTGGAGGAAAAGCGTGAATGGTATGAGCATCAGATGATGAATGAGTATGTGATGAATGAGTATGGGTTGATTGACTGGGGCGAGGATTGGGCAAAGGCCGTCGAAAGAAATTCAGAGGTGAGTTAGAGGATGAGAGGGATGATGATTGATTTGCACGTCGAGGATTTGATGATGATGATGATGGTTCAGGAATAGATTCAGATCTTGAACGAGCTGATGACGATTGATGAGCATTTGAAACTGGATGTCGTGGAGGTAGTGGAGGAGGTTGATTTGAATCATGATTAGGATGATGAGAATGTTGTTGGATAGGTTCAGTGTTATGACTGTTAGGTACTCGTGGAAGTGAAGGTAGGTTTGGAATACGAGAGACTGATTCAGATTTAGGATTGATTGATTGATGAGATCTGCTGGAAGAGAAGACAGGCATTGAAATTTTTCGTTGAAACGGTCGATTTGGAATCTTGGGAGGCAAAGGAGGTGGTAATCTTTGAGCTACTGGAAATGAGATAGATGAAGTGTTCGTAGGGTTCTTCTGTTTTGGATCAAATAAGTTTGGACTCGGTGTTCGTGATGCATCTGTCTGTCTCATCGTCTCTTCGATTTCCTTTTTGAATGTGATTTGATTTGAATGAATGAATGGATGTAAATCGAGATTGAGTGTAAGAGAGAAGAATGAGTTGAGTGAATGAGATTGTAAAGTGAACTCTAGATTTGAAGAGTGATTGAGATATGTTGATAGAGTATGAAGTAAATTGAGAAACGTACAAGGAGTAAACTGTCCAGTGGATAGGAGGTAGAGTTTTGAATGGGAGGTAAAGATGGACAAAGTGAGGTGGAAGCTATTTGATGGATTGATGGATTGATTGATAATTAGTTTGAGTATGTTTGATTGCAATTGAGGGTGATGGTGATGGTGATGGTGGTGATGGTGATGGTGATGGTGATGAAGAATTATTTCGATGGATTTGATAATTGGTCAACAGGGTCATTGATCAAGTGGTTGGTCAAAACAAAAAAAAAACAAGTTCAAATCAGTTTCATCTCCTTTCTCTTGATCACTTTCACTTTGAGATACAATTGATTTGATTTGATTTGATTTGATTTAATACTTTACATTCATTCAAACAATTGAATCATATCTTCGTCTTGGTTTTATTATCTTTTTGATGATCTAACTTTCTGAAGATTGTTGATGATGAAGAGATGATGATAAAGTGTTGTGAATGTTTTCTACTCACAATGCTGAGTTTGGTTTGTTTGATGAGAATGAAAATTCAAATCTAAGATTTCGTTTTTTTGATGGGTTTCTTGTTTTGATTTTCTTTGATCTTGAATCGAATCTGTTGTTGTTGTATCATTCTTTTGATGATAATGATAGTTCATCTTGAATGGTTTCTGATTTAAATATATCCTGAGATACTTTGCTTCGTCTTCTTATAGTTTGATGGGTTTCAATTCACTCGGACTTCTCAACTCGAACTCTTCACTGTTCTTTCACTTGAGTTTTGACTCTGATCACAAGCTGGTCTATACTCTCACTTCATCCCCTTTTCTCCACTACACTTCTCATCACTTACACTTCTTCATTTGGCAAAACTGAACAACAAAAAACTATGATATGGTACACCCAAGTTAAGACTACAGTTAGTTGACCTCTGGAAAGATGATCAATTGCCAGTGGAATCACTGAGGGATTCACAGAACCCTGTGCCAACCCCGGGCCAGCTACACTACTGCAGCATACTGCACAGCACCCTGTGGCCTCTTTTGGGCTCTGCATTACTACCAAAATCCTAGAATTGGGTTGCAGGGACATTGGCTATGCTACTCAATCCTTGGGATCTGGGTTTTTTTGGGAACCTGACCAGAGCTGCACTACCAGTGCATAGATGGTGTGTCAACTTGTGGTCTGCTTGCAATGCCACACAGATAGTGCTCAATTGTGATATGTAGCAGTGCAACACTACAAAAAATGTCATTGTAGCAGAGTGTAGCATAGCTGGCTCAGGGTTGCCTTTGCAAAATTCCAAGCTTGTTTTGTTGACCATTGATCCCACAAGCTCAGAACACCAATTGGGATTTCACAATCAGCTGAATAAAGTAAAATTATGATCATCAAGAAACAACATCTTCACTATACTCTATGTTTTGGTGACAAATCAAATAAGAGGTGATGAATGATTGTGTAATGATATGAAGGTTTTTCCTCTTCCAAGGTGGGATGACAATGGGTTTGTATATTCCAAGACCTAGGTGTCACCTTCTGCTTGGTCCTTAGGTTTGATTTGCTTGGGGTTAGGTTTTGACTTTACTACTTATAGTTAAGTCTCATTGATCAAATGACTCTTGATACTGAACTACAGTCAACTCCCTCTAAATGCATAAAGATTGGCAGAACCCCATATCTATGCATTTAGAGGATTATGCAGTTAGGGATCATGCTGTCTAAATGCATAAGATATGCAATAAGGTGAATTCTCTCTCTAAAAGGATAAAATATTCAGTTACAAGAGCTTTCCCTCTAAATACATAAAATATGCATATACAATCTGGGGGAAAATTACATCTGTAAAGTCAACGCAGCCACTTACTATACTATACTAGTATTGGCCAATACTCAGTGAATGGGAAAGGGTGTAGATCTGCATGAATGGGGACTTTGCACTTTTTAACCTAAGTGTGAAAGATTTTTTTATTACAAAACCCCAAAATTAGGGCTCAGATCATGGACAAGGCCAAAAAAATATGCATTGAGAGGTTATGCATTTAACTCAAGATTTGGCTGCCGCCAAAAATAGTGGCAAAGGATTTCTATGCATCTAAGGAAATATGCACACAGAGAAAGATGCACTTAGAGGGAGTTGACTGTATGAGGTTCAATCATTGGAGCGTCCGCACTGGTGCGGTGAATTGGGTGTGGTAAGTGTAAGTTTACCGGACCCCCAGGGCTTTTTCCACACCGGTGGAAAAGTAGACCTGCTGTACAAAATGTTTTAATTGATTTGAGGTAAGCCAAAAGTAAATATGATCATACACTACCTCATGCATTATCCTTGATGGCTGCTTGGGCCCAATAGCTTTGGGGTGTAACAATTACCACATGGCAGATACTGTACACAAGTTTGGAATTTGTACAAAATCAGTAACTTTTACCTTACCATAAGGGTGGGTACCACAAAAGATACCAAAGCATACCGCAAACAAGTGCGGATACTCTTATGGTTTTAGACCAGTTACATACGTTTACATATGTATTACATATATCTACATGTGTTTCTGTCAGTAAGCCGTCCTGTACAGTACGCTTCAAGTGGTTTTTGTGATCACTCAGTTCTGCAGCGGTACCGGGGAATTCTCCATAGGCAGATTTCAGCAGAAATGCTGGAGGAAGATCTTGGTGTTGGGTGTTGGTCCAAACCAAATGGTTACAAATGCTAGGCATGGGGACGTGTACACATGGCTCAGGGTTGACACTTTCTCAGTGCCATGGCCTACACCTAGTGTGGCCTGCCATAGTAAGGCCCTGGTAAGTCACAACCTTACCATGGTGCCCTTGCTCAGTCATAGCTTGGTCAGAGAGTCAATGTGATGTGTCAAGAATTGTCGTTGGTCACTTGTTATTAACAGAGGGGAATGTTAAATTTATAAACAGGTCTTCATTATTATGTCTGACGGGTCGGATACTTTATTATATTTACATAGGTTGACGTCATTCGTAGTTTACCACATTCTGTTTACCTTACCATTTCTTTCCTCTTTACCATTTCACTCACAATCTAGTCTCGTCTTCTTTTCCTTATATTTTTTCCTGATAAAGTCATCGTTTAAAATAAGAAAACTTAGTAAATGAGTGATATCGATTATGATTACACCGCTGCTGCCGAAAAGGCTAATAAGTTGGTCGAAATCAAAAACGCCTATCTCAGGGCAAATGGTTCACTTAATGAATCCATGCGTTCCGTTAGGAGATCGTTCTCAAAGATCATCCCCTATAACGCTCCGAATTGGTACCAACAATGGTCGATCTTCGCATCAGATCTTATCGACCAGGACCGTATTGCTCAACGGCCGGTTTTCAAGAATCAGGGACCGATTCCTGACAAACCAGTCTCTAATGACGAGGAAGATGTCTACGTCTTTGATACAAACGCCGATCCAACCTATCCAAAAGATTTGGATAGACCGGTCAGTGTTCATGGTAGTACTAGATCTAGTGCAAAGAGGAAAGAAAAAGAGGACAGTGTTAGAAGAAGAAGATCCGATTCTTCAAACGACTCTATTCCCAAGAAAAAGTCTAAATCGAAGAAGAAGAAAAAACAAAGAGATTCTTCTGATGAAGACTCTTCCGACTCTTCCGCAAAAGCTTCAAAATTCGAAAGAAAGTTGGCTTTCGTTGCGAAACGCAAAGACGGAGCTCACATATTTAATGAGTCTCCGGGAGCGAAGTTGTTTAATAGTGATGTCAAGACATATAACAAGAATATCTCAAAATCCGCAAAACTTTTTAATGCTTCTTACAAGCCAGCTGATTTTCCTGGTGTCCTCTCTAAAGACTTATTATCTGGGAATTTCATTGACCTTCGAAGAATCAAAGGTGAACTCCTCAATAGTAGAAAAGACGACGCCGCAGCATTTACTGTTGAAGGGAAAGAAAAAAAGTTGGAGGTTTCGACTAAGTCCTATTCTCAAAATATTGATAGCCACGCGGAATGGTCCTATTATTTCAGAATTTTTAAGAATGCAATCAAAGAAGGCTTTCCGGATTGTGAAGAATATATTAAAGCTTACTCAAAATATATTAAATCTCAACTTTGGTCTCATGGGATTGAAGCAAGTTGGGAGAAAATTGCGGCATATGATGCAGCATTTAGGGAGCAAGTGGCTGATAGGAAAGATATTAGTTTTGCTGATTGGAATCACCCTGATCTTCAATCACTTAACAGCAGATTTATCTCAACCGCTTTCTATCAACCTGTTTCTTACTTTCCTCCTACGAGTCAAATTCGGAAAATCAGTAATATGCCCATTCGACAACGTTCTTCCTTCCAACAAAACCAGCTGTCGGGTCCTTCAAGATCTAGGGAGATTCCTAGAGACCCAACGCTTCTATACCGGTCTGATTACAAACATAAGGGAATTCACGCGATCGAGAATGCGAAAGGCCTTCGCATTGAGGAACAGTTCTGTTACATTTGGAACTTGGGGCACGAGTGTCCTGGAGGACAGAGTTGTAAGAGGATCCATAAATGTGTCGGTTTTTTTCTGTCATCTCAGTGTTTTTTCTTTATCACTTTTTCTTGTAAGATAAGTGGGCTTGTGTTTTTGGCCATGGCTAATTCTGGAGTACCTCTAGAATGTACGCGAATGTCGTGCGGCGCACAGAGGATGCGACCACCCCTGAAGAATACGCGTCCGCTAAGTTTATGAGGGGATACCAGTGGGATGGTTCTTCGATTTCGGGTTTTTCGGCGGCAATTGAATCAAGCCGGTTTGCTCGACCTTTTCCGGACGCGCCTTCTTTGGACGATGATCCAGATGCTGCTTTTGCAATAAAGCAATATCCTTTTTTATTTAAGATAGTAACTCCGTTCAATGTCGACAAAATGGAGTTGTTGTTAAAGAACCATCCGAATCAGTTATTTGTGAAGTCAGCAATTAAAGGTTTAAGGATTGGTTTTTGGCCATCTTCATCTATTCCTTCGTCGGATATTGTCAATGTGGAAAACCACATTACTTGTTTTGAAAATCAACAGCTATTGGAAGATCAGTGTCAAGAAGAAATCGACAAAGGAAGGTTCTCGGAAGAATTTTCTATCTTACTTCCTGGAATGAAGGTCATCCCTCTCCTTATGACGTCGAAGAAAGACTCCAAGAAGATGCGCGTTTGTTCCAACATGAGTTTTGGGAAACCGTCTCCTAATGATTTAATCGACAAGCAAAATATCCCGGTTTCGTATGATTCACTTAAATCTTTTGCGCCTTACTTAGTGGAGATGAAGCAGAAACATAAGAAAGTTCTTTTATATAAATCTGACGTTTTGGGAGCTTTTAGGACTATCCCTCTCCATTTCCAGTACCAAGTTCGTCAAATCCTGAGGATCAAAAAGAAGTTTCGAGTCGATCACAATATGACATTCGGTTCTTCAGCTAGCCCTCACATTTGGTGTGGGGTATTTTCTTTGGTATTATGGATAGCTGAGGAAGTTTTTAAGATAAAACTCATGAATAACATGATGGACGACGTCTGGTCCGTGGTCCCGGCGGACGACTTCGTGACATTTAAAGGTCATAGGATTCCGTCGATGCAAGCAAAACTTCTTATGGTGTTTGATATCTTAGGTGTGCCTTGGGAGTGGAAAAAGCAACTGTTTGGAGAAACACTGGAAATCATAGGTCATGTAGTCGATTCTGATAAGATGACAATCTATCTTGCACATGACAAGAAGTTGCTGATGATTAATGCTATCAAGGACTTCGTATCTCGGCCAAAACATCCGTTAAGGAATTGGCAAGCGCTGGAAGGCTGGGTAAATTGGGGTTGTAACTCGATGCCTTTCGGGAGGTTCGCATTACAGAGTCTTTATGAAAAGACTGGTGGAAAATCGGAGCGGTTTTTACCGGTGTACCTGAATAAGGAAAATCAGGGGGATTTGAGATGGCTGATAAATTACTTTACTAATTCAGATGGAATACATGTCTTAGATTCAGTAAAATGGTCGAAAAATGAGGCCGATAGTATATTCTTTTCAGATGCCTGTCCCGGTGGAATCGGTATTTGGGATCCAGTGTTAAGGATCGGTCATTATCTTAAAATCCCACTTCCTTCTCGTAATATTTTCTGGGCTGAACTCCTAGGAATTGTCTGCGCCATCGATTTAGCTTTGGATAAAGGTCGGAAACGAATTTTTATCTATACTGATTCCAATATTTCATTCCATTTATTCAACTGCCATAATCCTAATATCATTACTCGCCCTCTGTTTCGTCACTGTATCTCCCGTTTGGTTGAAGAGAAAGCGGAAATTAAAGTTGCTTTTATTCCGCGAGAATTGAATAAATGTGCTGACGCATTGTCTAAATTACAATTTACTACAGCATTTCGTGATTTTCAAGCAACTTCAGTAAACCCTTTGATTATCTCTGATTCATTACTCGAGGGTGGGAAAGATAGCAATCTTACAGCGGCGAAGCATCGAATATGTTGAAAGAGAAAGTCAATTCGATTGTTTCAAAATCAAAATTTAAAACTTATCCTTCTACTATTACATTAAGTCAATTGAAAGTATTATCTCTCAAGGATCGTTATTCTTCAATCTCGGTAGCAACTAAAGCAAAATACAAATGCGGCTTTAAAAGTTTTTTCCGATTTTGTGAACTATTTCACACTCCGTTTTTGGCAGATGAGAAAACTCTTTGCTGGTATATTTCTTACTCAAGTCGTCTTATTTCTCCTCGGTCGGTTAGGATTTATTTAATTGGCATCAAGTATTATTTCAAGATTAAATTTCCAGATATGATATGTGCTTCAGATTCAGATGCGGTCAAGCAAGTCATGAAAGGATGTGTAAAAGATTTTTCGAAACCGGTTAAAAGAAAGAACCCTTTAAGACTGGACCAAATTGAAATGGTGGTTTCAAAATCAGATTCTTCCCACGATGATCGTTTGTTTTTGGCTTTATTATCAGTGGGTTTTGCTGGATTACATCGTTTAGGGGAATTGACTATTCCAGACTCCGAAAAGCTTTTTGATAGCAGAAAAGTCATTACTCGAATTTCTTTGAAGTTTTCGAAATGTGGAAACTTTTTTCAATATTCTCTTCCATATTCGAAAGGGGACACGGCGTTTTTAGGAGCCAACATTATCATCCAACGTTTTGAAAATTCAGAGGCCTGTCCTGTAAAATTATTGAAATCCTATTTACGGTCAAGAGACGATCTTTTCGTTTCTGTTCCAGGTTTATTTTTAACATCTCACGGTTTGACTCCATCTAGGAATTGGTTTCTACGAAGATTTCATAAATTCTTCGACAAATCTTTTTCAGGGCATTCATTACGCTCTGGAGGTGCTACTACGTTGGCTCAGCATGGTTTCTCTTTGGATTTTATTAAAAGCGCAGGGCGCTGGTCATCTGAAGCCTTTTTGATCTATATCAGGGGTCATGCAGCACTCCGTCTTCCTGAGTCTCAGAACCATTTTATTGGTCATGAATCTCACGTGGGCGCGAATGTAGTTTTTATTTAGTAAGTCATTTGTTGTTTAACTTCAGGTTTATCAACTTTTGATTTTACGCATTTTATACATAAAATGAACTAACGTGGCTATGCTGGTATATTCCTCCTACTTCACCACTCTTGACTTTACGCTTTTTGATAGGCGGGTCGGAGGGGGTGTTAGGTCAGGTCTATATTTGAAATTACCGTCCCTTGGTATTTTTACCTAGGGACTTTTAGCCACACACACTTTTTTATTTTTACTTTTCATAAGTTGTGAGTGAATGGTAATTTAACATTTCTTGTCGTTGGTCACTTGTTATTAACAGAGGGGAATGTTAAATTTATAAACAGGTCTTCATTATTATGTCTGACGGGTCGGATACTTTATTATATTTACATAGGTTGACGTCATTCGTAGTTTACCACATTCTGTTTACCTTACCATTTCTTTCCTCTTTACCATTTCACTCACAATCTAGTCTCGTCTTCTTTTCCTTATATTTTTTCCTGCCCTCCCTCTCCTCCCTTTTTAGTCTTTTTATTTAGAATTAGAAGGTTGAAGGAAAATGTTGGGTAGTGGGTTATTTGTTCTTATATTTTCACTCTCAGAGTATGGTTATTTAGTTGTTATGTTGTTGTGTTGTAGTTGCGCATTGTTGTCCACTGCCACCCCGTGGGGTGTTAGGTCAGGTCTATATTTGAAATTACCGTCCCTTGGTATTTTTACCTAGGGACTTTTAGCCACACACACTTTTTTATTTTTACTTTTCATAAGTTGTGAGTGAATGGTAATTTAACATTTCCACAATCAAAACCAATAAGATGCCAAACTTTCTCAAGCTATACTCACCATTTGTCGGCCCTGAGCACACGTACATGTACTCAAAGGACAACTAACAATACAATAAAACCCCTAAAACCGTAATTACATATATGTACATACTAAAACAACATGTAACATATATGTAAACACCCATAAAACACAATAACACTTCATAACTCAGTGTCAAGAGTTGAATATGCTTATATTGAATAATGTACATGATAAACTTAAACCTTAATAACCATAACCAATAACAAATGGCAATCACCATCCAAACCAAAATAGTGATATAAACAAATGTTGAATTATTCAATCGACAAGAAATAGAAAAGAAGAAAAATGATATATATAGAATGAGATTAACAGAGAAATGACAAAATGGAGATAAATCAAGAATCGATCATCAGACAGGAGGAGAGATACAAAAAATGATAAGCAAAGATAAAACAAATTACCCCAACCAATTTAGATAAGGGTATACGTATATACAATAGAATACGAAGTTCAATCTTACTTCTCTTTCCTCATCTTTGGAAAGAGAAGTAAGTAATTTTATTTAATTGTTTATTTCTAATCAATTATATTGATAATTTTGTTTCTTATATTGATATGTTTCACTTATATATAATTGATTTCTTTAATTAGATCATAAAGAAGAGTTATTGCTGTTAAGGACGGGCTCAGGGCTTTGCGGCAGGAGTGGAAGGTGTTCTATAAAGTCTGATCTCTGTTTCCTAAGCTTCCTATGAGGATTGTCGGATAAGGAAAGAAGGCTATGTACAACGGTGACGTGTCTACAGCTATAGGAGATTCTGTCCTCGTGACATGTAATAATACCTTTCACGCCAGTGAACTCTGTATAGTTCATAACATTATCCCCTCTTTAATGCCCAAGCTTCCTCTTGTAAGCTCTGCATTCTTTCCCCGGGCTGCATTAAAAAACCCAGTGGGAAAAAGCGTAGCCCTCTCACTTCTTCCGCCTCCTTTTCTTGTATTTACTTGCTGAGTCAGGAAATCTTGAATCAAATTCTTGAACTAATCTTGCGCTATTCTTAAGATTTGCCAATGGTTCCCAAGAACTATGTTCCTTACTGAATCCTTTCCAACTCACTAAATATTCCTTCTTGTTGTATCTTCTCCTGCTATCCAAAATTTCGGCAACCTCCCATTCTTCTTCACCCTTAATCACGATTGGGTCCGTTGGTTTTTGCTGTCTCTGAGGTATTGTGTCCGGTTGATGTTTCCTGAGTAAAGATACGTGAAAGACCGGGTGGACACCTTTCATTGACAGTGGGAGTTGCAATTCATAAGTAGAGTTTGAAATCTTTTTTGTAATGAGAAAAGGACCTAGCCATTTGTAGTCCAATTTGGGGGTCGGCCTTGTTGTTGAGATATTTTTTCCATCTAACCAAACTTGGTCTCCAATCTCCCATTTCGGTGTGTTCCGTACTCCTTTATCAAATTGATTCTTCATTATCTCTTGAGCCCCTTCTAAGTAATGATTCAATTCGGTCTGTACCTCCTCTATGCCTCGAATCCGCTGTTCTACCGCTGGTATGCATTGTTCTGTTGATGGTACTTTGTTGAAACAGGGATTAAAACCGTAGTTAGCTTTAAAAGGTGAGACTCCCGTTGACTCATGGTCCCGGTTGTTGTACGAAAACTCAGCTATAGGCAATAATGCCTCCCAGTCGTCTTGTTTATATTGGACAAAATGTTTTAGGTATTGCTCGATGCTCTTGTTGACAATTTCGCTTTGTCCATCTGTGCGAGGGTGGAATGCCGTTGATGGGTGTAATCGAATTCCAAGTCGTTTATCAAGTTCTTCTGTCAATTGAGAAATAAAAATGCTACCTCGATCTGAGATAATTGTCTTTGGGGTTCCATGAATCTTCCAAACATTCTTAATCATCAGATCTGCCAATTGGTCCGCTGACATGGTTTCCTTACAGGCGAGGAAATGACTCATCTTAGTTAGACGGTCCACCACGGTTAGAATACTATCATATCCGTTCGAAGTTGGAAGTCCAGTGATCAGGTCGTATGATATGTCGGTCCACGGGCCTGCTGGTATAGGTAGGGGTTCCAATGTGCCGAAAGGTTTCTTTGTGGTTGATTTCACTCTTAGGCATGAATCACACCCGTCGACGTATCTATTTACGTATGCTTTCTGCGCTGGCCATGTGAAGCTTCGTCGTACCAAACCCAATGTTTTAGCCCTACCAGGATGACCTGCTAATAGAGTGTCGTGCCTACTGCGCAATATTGAATATTTGATGTCGTCGTCATCTGGCACTTCTATCCGACCGTGGTTGTAGAGTACACCATCTTTCACCGCATAATTTCGAAGGGCTTCTTTGATTTTAGCGGATATTGGGTTTAACACAGCATTCATAACCTCGCTGATCCGGTTACAATCTTTGCTGGCTTGTCGGATGTTTTGAATGATCTGATCGTCCGTTTTGATTCCATCTTCATGTTCTGCCTCTTGATCAACGCCCAATACATCCACTTCGAACCAATGGTCAGAGTCTTTGAGGTTTACCGTCTCATCCTCAAAGAATCCTTCAATACTAGCTAATTCGACCGGGAATGTGTCGGGCCCAATGTTTTCCGGTCGCAATAGTTGGCCAAATGACAGTTTGTCCTCATTTGACGGTTTCAGGTCAGGTCGACGAGATAGTGCGTCAGGTTTGGTGGATTTACTCCCCGGTCTGAATTTAATTTGGAAATCAAAACAGCCCAACGTCTCGGCCCAACGAGCTTGTCGACGGGTTAGCTGTTTGGTTGTCATGAAGCTCTCGAGATTTCGGTGGTCCGTATACACGATGACGTCGAGTCTGTTAGGGTTACCCTCCAGATAGCGCCGCCACTCCTTAAATGCGGCAACAATGGCAAGGAGCTCCTTGTCAAAAATCTCGTAGTTCCTCTCTGCTTGAATTAGGGATCTTGAAAGGTATGCTACCGGGTGAAGTTCTCCATCCATATCACAACGTTGTGATAGTACCGCTCCAAGTGCGAAATCTGAACAGTCACACTCTAGAGTGAATGCCCTGTAAGGATCTGCGATCTTCAATATCGGCGCCGTGGTGAAGGATGTCTTGAGTTTCCCAAATGCCTCTTCACAACTCTCATCCCAGATGAAATGAGCATTTGCTTTGGTGAGGTCGTGTAGTGGTCGGGTGGTCTTGGAAAACTGCTGGATGAATCGTCGGTAAAAATTTGCAAAACCAATGAATCTTTGCAATTCAGATACTGTTTGAGGCGCTGGCCAATCTTTAACAGCTTTGACTTTGGCCGGGTCCATTCTAATCTTGTTCTTTGAGATAATCAATCCTAAGTACTCTACTTCGTCTTTTGAAAACTCGCATTTCTCCGGTTTTAGCCATAGGGTATGTTTCGATAAAATGTCAAGTATACTATCCACAGCAGCTTCATGATTCACGCCAGGCTTAGTGTAAATCATGGTGTCGTCGAGAAACACGGCAGTGTCCTTGCCTATACGGCCTAACATGATGTCCTGCATGAAGTACTGGAAGTACCCTGGGGCACCCGTTGGTCCAAAAGGCATAGTCAACGGGGCAAATTGCCCTTGCTTGCAGATGAAAGCGAGTTTGTCCTCATCCCCTTCCGCAACCCGGAGGTTGCCATAAGCGTTGCGCATGTCTAACTTTGTGAACTTGTCGGCGTCTAGAAGACTGTCAACCAGGTCCATGGTTAACGGTAGCGGGTATTTGTTCTTCACCGTGAGACTATTCAATTTTCTGTAGTCAAAGCAAGGACGGAGGTTACCGTCCTTCTTCCCCGTGAAGAGCACGGGGGCAGCCCAGGGAGATGTGGTACGGCGGATAGTCCCGCTTGCCAATCCTGAATTCACCATTTCTTCTAAAGCAGCATCTTCGGCTGGAGATAATGGGATAATTCGGCTTGCTTGAGGTTGAGCGCCTGGGATCAAGTCAACTTTAAAATCGTACCGCCGTCTTGGAGGTAGCCTCTGTGCGTTAGACTTCTTGAACATGTGTAAGTGACGGTGGTAGATGGACGGGACCATGTCTTCAATTGGTCTGACCGGTGTAAGTTTCTTCTCATCCGCGGCTAATCGAGCTGACATAGACCATGAAGTCTTTGCTGCGGTGATGTCGATTGGAGTGCTATGTAGAGAGGAAACAGGCTTGCCAGCTGTACAAGGGTGATCAGGATAGATTTCAATAACAGACTCACATTGCGGGGGCGTCACAACATCTAAAAAGACGTCAGCCCCCTCGTCACGTTTCCTTGCTTGCCCTGCAGTCTCCTCCATAGGACCCTCAGGGGTATGTTTCGGATTGGACGAAGCCGCGTGGGCGGCCGCAATGGGTCTCCGGATGAGTGAGGCGCTATCGTTCAAAGTTGGTATAGGGTCGGTTTCAGGACTGGTGATTGGGTTAGAAGATTTAGAGGAAGAAATGGGGTTGTTATCTGTTTCAACGGGTCTTTTGAGATTGGGGGTGTCGAACTCACATTGCGGGGATGTAAACATGTCAGATTTGACACACATCCCCTCGTAATTGCACCTAGCTTCCCTCGTGGGATCCAAGAACTGTCCAGACGAGGGTTTTTTCGGGCAACACAAAACCGTCGACGCGGTTGCAATATGAGTGTTGGCAACGGTAATGATACCTTCCTGCCAGTCGATTAGTTGGTAATTATTCTTGATCCAAGGCATCCCAAGGATGCCGTCGTATGAGTCTTTAAGCTTGGTCACCACAAATGTGGTGGGGCGTGTGTCGTAATTCATAAATAAATGTGTTTTGAAAGATGAGCGGCTCTCAGAGCCATCGAATCCTGTGATGAGTTGGTCGTAATGGTCTGCTGAGTCAAGAAGATTATGGCTCACAGCATAAGACTCGCTGAGCACGTCATGAGTAGCTCCTGAATCTATGAGAAATGTGGCAGGGAGGGATGATTGTGGTGTGGCAACAGAGTTTTGGGATGTGGATAAAGAGGCATGCAAAAATATTCGTGGATCGTTTGCATTGCACGGTAAAATTCTACTAGATCCAAGACTGATATCCTCTAAACTCTCTAGTTGGCTCAGGATGGGCACAACCTTCAATCCTGAGCTTCTCCATTTTTTGAAGCTTCTGCGCGTCCTACACCTCCTACACCACCGCTTTCGTTCTCTCCTCTATTACTTAATTCAGCCACCTTAATTTCTAAATCAGCTATCTTTGACTGGTAACCACCTCTGCCTTTCCCTTTCCTTCCTCCTCTACGATCGGGACACGCTGAAGAGATATGGCCATGACCATTACAACGGAAGCATAGACCTGCTCGCATACGTTTTGCACGTTCGTCGTCGGAGAGTCTCACAAAGGCGGCTGATAGGTCCATAGCGTTAGGGTCTGTTACTACCACACTGGTGCTGGGGTGAGAAACTGAGGGGTTCGACACTCCATGGAGTTTGCTGTCGATTTTGATGGCTAAATTCGCGATTTGTTCGATTGAGGTGAATTCCTCCTGGACCATCACCATGGCCACGCGAATTTCTTTCTTTAGGCCTTGCTCGAAATGACTAATCAGCGTCGGAACCTCCCAACCCGTAGCAGTAGCGTGGATGTTGAACTCGTGGGCATAGGCGGAAACACTCGTCTTTTGAGATAAGCATCGTAGAGCACGTTCAGCTTTAGATTTCTTTTCCGTGTCAAAATACATCGCTTTGAAGTTTGTCACAAAGCGATCGAATGTGACGAGATGGGCAGTCTTTTGGTCGAACAATTCCATCATCAGGGGTTGCGCCCAACTACTGGCTGCTCCCGTGAGGTAAGAGAGAGCAAACACCACCTTGCTCCTATGATCAGGGAATAAGTAGGGGTGTGCCAACATATACAGTTGGACTTGACTAGCAAAGATCTCGGCAGGCTCGCCTCTGGTGCCGTCAAACTTGTCGGGAGTCGACACCTTCGGGCCTTTAGTGACAGCAGTAGGAGGGGTGGGGTCGGGCGCCGGTTGGCTATTGGCATCAGCGGCAGGCGATCGCTGGGTTTCCAATGCCGCTAAACGAGCTTCGGACTGCTGGTAGTTTGCTTCAGCTTGTCGACGAAGTAGACGTTCTTCAGCGAGGGAGGTAGTCAGCCCTGCGAGCTGTCGTTGGATATCTTCGATTGAAGCCATGTCAGTATCCTGACGATCAAGGTTGATGTGGGGAGAGTCGGAATCAAAGTCGACAAATGGGATTGCTGTATCAGAGCCGGATTCGTCCTCTCCAGGTGGCGCACGGTACGTAGGCGACGTGGTGGCTGATGGTGATCACAATCGTACAATTTTGATGGACAAAGTTCGGTGATATTCGAGATAAGGTTTGGTCTGGGTAGATCGATTTTAAGTTTTGGTTCAGTTTCAGTTCTGTATGCTTCAGTTTCTAATCAGGTGAATCAGGGTTTGTAATCTAGTTCGCTATAGTTCTAAATCCGAGTGATTGGTTCTATTGAATTCTAAATCTTTTCGGTTCGTTCTGTTCTTGCTTTCTAATGTTCTTCTGTGACCTTCGAATCCCGCCTATAGATCCGACAATATGTTAAGGACGGGCTCAGGGCTTTGCGGCAGGAGTGGAAGGTGTTCTATAAAGTCTGATCTCTGTTTCCTAAGCTTCCTATGAGGATTGTCGGATAAGGAAAGAAGGCTATGTACAACGGTGACGTGTCTACAGCTATTCAGCCTGAGCCCCGACCCAGGTCCCCGACCGGGGACTCGACGGAGCCCCCGATCGGTCGGGTGTTCGGGCAGGCACTTTGAGATCCCCGTTATTCGGGAATCTCCGAGGGTCGGGGTCCGGGCAAGCCATCACTCGACGGATGACCTGCATTGTAGGTTCAGCCTGAGCGTTGAGCCGGATCCCCAATCGGGGACCCGTCGGAGTCCCCGATAGGTCCGGTTCCCGGGTAGGAGCCTTGAGGTCCCCGCTGCTCGGGGAACTCCAATGGTCGGGGTCCGGGCGAGCCACTACTCGGCGGATAGTGATCGGGGCTCAGGCTGAACAGCTATAGGAGATTCTGTCCTCGTGACATGTAATAATACCTTTCACGCCAGTGAACTCTGTATAGTTCATAACAATTGCTTATAGATAACTTATACTAATCAATCTGTGCCAATTAGGTATTAATTGTTTTTAATCTTTTATCTTATTATCTTCATTTCAAATTTCTGATTAAGAGTGATGGTGTTGTAGGTCAGGTTTATCTTATCATACGTCTTGTGTCGACGTAGTGCTTATCAGTGCGTAGTGCATACTATCAGATCCGTGTTCGAAGACTCCAAGTATATTTTCAACAAATATCACAAAAGTTAGGTAAAGAGAGAAGAGTATTTAAACCCTCCCTCTCGACCTCAGAAGAGATTCTCCCAGAGATAAATTATTATAAATACACATTGAAGGAGATATTATAAGTTCTACTGAAGTAACAATTAGGAGGCTTATAAAATAAGACTAGTAATACACTTCCCACACTTTAAGGTTCCATGGTCAAAAGTAAGTAATACCAATTCCCTCCTCTTTGATCCTCTACTTTCCTCAAGTAGAATATATACCAGGTTAGTGACCTTTAACAACTCTATGTTAGTGACCTTGAGAAGAGATTCAGGTTGGTGACCTCCAGAACAACCATAAGTTGTTGACTTTCAGAATAACCAGATTAGTGACCTCAATCACTCTTTGATCTGCAACACTCAAGATTAAATAAAGGATTGGATCAAACCTTCATCAAGGTTTGTTTGGAAAAACATTCAACCAAATCCCCTTTCTTTTCATTTCCTTTTAATTAATATTTCATGATTGTATTTACTATATAATTGAAATAAAATAAATAAAATTACAAATATATAAAAATAAATATATAAACATTAACTTTTAGTGAGCATTGAGTATTCAAAAGAATACCCAACCCTCATACCATTCCAGCAACTAGTTTTCCTCTGGAAAGCTGATTCTTGGATGTGGGTTGTGTAGTGAATGACTTCAGATGCTCAATGACAGCTTACACACTCATGGAACATGTTTGCTTGAAGAGTGGGATGAAACTGATCAAATGAAACTTTCATAATCTCTCTTGAATTTCTGTCAATACAACTCAAGTCTCTTTGATGTTGGTAACCAATGAGACAAACTTCAACCTCAATGGATCCATGATAGCTCAGAACTTGAGAAATTGGACCATGCTGACTTTTTGTAAATAATCTTCCAATGAAATGCTACCTTTTTGATTTGTTGTCCTTTGGTTAAACATGAGCAGAATTTTAGAAACTTTTAGAAACTTTCCTTATTCATCATGCTCCAAATACAAGCCAATGAAAATGAGTTTTGAAATGCAAGATACCTGGTCAAGTTGAAAGTAAGAATGATTTGTATGAGTTCAAAATTTGTTGATGTTTTCTAGATGGTCTAAAAGTTTTTTTGAAGTTACACAAAGCATTGAGATGAAGGTATTATGGTTCAGCACCCCTTCCTGGTTTTGATATAGGATTATTGACGTAAGTGCAGGGATTGTCAGGGTTGAGATGGTTGAATTGGGTTGCTTTTGAGTCAAGGTATTGGAGTTTGTTTTCCATATTGGTGATCAATATTTTCTTTTTTCTTGCATCAGCTGTCTGCACATACGCTCTGAAAAGGACCTTCTGTGTCTTCAGGAAATGGCCACAGTGTGGTCTGAGCCCCGGCCCTTGCCCTGACCAAAGCCATCATGCCTTGGGGGTTTGTGGCATTGGGTGTGAGCATCATCCTGCACCCTGGACCCAGGGCTGATGATTACACAATGACAAACCTTGATGAATGGAATGATCTCATTTGTATTTGCATTGTCCAAAGATCACAGGAATTCTTTAAATTTAAATGAAAATGAAAATTAAGTTTACATGATTAAATTTTTCCGGAGAAAAGCAAAGCAGCTTCATGAGGGATGAAGATTCAAAACAAAAAATCTTCAATCAAAATCCTCAATTTTTGAAGTCTACAACTCACTTTGAAAAAGGGGATCAAAGTTTATTATATCGCAAGGAAATTATTCACAATCAAGACAGATCCTTTTCTGCTGGAGGGGTTGATGTAGCCCATATAATTGGTCTTAAGGTCTGGGTTGAACTTGGGTTATTTTAGATGGTGGTAGTATTCTTTGATTCAGATGATGATGTACTATCATTAATGACTGCTAAGCCCATTTGATTATTTGTAGCATCTGTTGCAAAATATACACCCTGATTGAAAGAAAAAGAAGTCATCAGTCATTCATTCTTCTCTATCTAAGTTCAATCATCCCAACATACCTTTAAAAATGCATCACCAATGAGCCATTGTTTACTCCCTCCAATTGTACCAGCACTAATTGCACTGATACATTTTCCTTCTAAATTCTCACTTACCGGTTGGAAGGTTAAATCCACAGGTTTGATGTCCCATGATATACCTCCAAAGCTTAATGAAACAATAGTCTTTGTAGTACATGGAATAGTATATCGGCCTTTTCCATCACTTTTTGATTCAGGAATCTTGGCATGAACTGCTTCTGCATCAGCTGGTGGTGCAATTATTAAAGTGGTTCCTGTATCTAAAATTCCGGTTCTACTGGTCAAAACTGTTACTCCATCTACCTTTACTTCTGACATTGCTCCTTCCCAAAATCCTTTTGTGTTGATGTTTGGGAATAGAGTTAGATCTCCATTAAACTTGGTATTATCTACTCCACCAAATGTAGCTTGTCCTATTTACATAGGCAATTCAAAGAGTTAGATATAGTGAGTTTCTTCAAAATTGAAAAATAAACACAAACCAATATTTCCCCCATCTGAAACTCTACCCAATGCATATCCAATAAAAGCGCCTGGAAGTATTCCAGAGTTTGACATGGCCTCAATGGGTGTAAGGACTTTTTGGCTAGCAAGTACGCTTCTTCCAGTTCCCATGATTCCATCAAAAGGGCTAATGTATCGAAAACAATTCAATAAGTTCATGCAACTCAGTTAATTGATTGTTTACTTGTGATTTGCTATTATTGATCACATACACGGTTCTTGCGGCAAATTCCTTGCTTTCTGATGTAGCTCCTCCAAATGCGTGATTTTTGAGGATTAAACCCCCTATAATCATGGTCTCTTGTACAATCACACCTTTAACACTCCCTGTGCCTGAAATATGGATAGACCTCTGATCAGTGATCAGACAAAAAAAGCTGGAACGGGACCAAATTGAATTACCGTAAGTGATTTTGAAATCATCACTTGTGCGTCGAAGCGTGCTTGATTCGCGGTCTAGAGTAACATGATTGCAACCATCACTTGAAGATGCGTCATTAGTATTAACACATTCTGGAAGCTATATAATTCAATTGAGAGAACACATCAAAATCTTGTCACCAAAGTGAAAAATTTTGGGGAAAAAGCAAACATCATCACTTACTGGAACCCATGTATCAGAAGATCCTGAATCAAGAATGAGTTTAAATTTTGTGGGAGGGGTTCCGATCTCAATCTCAGCAAAGTATCCAACATCGTTAGCTTCAATACTAAATCCAACAGAGTTTGCTGCGGTGCTTTCTCCGGGTGGAGTGATTTTTGAGTTTTTCTGTGCGTAGAAAGCTGTTTCAGGATACCCTTTGAGTCCATCTTGTCTCGAAGCCAAATCCGATCTTCGTTGTATATTTGATTCTTCAGAATGAAGGCCATATATCCTCGCCCTCTTATGTAAGTTTTCAATTAGGACTGTTTTATCAATAGGTTTTTTTAAAAGATCAGCATGCCTTTGTAAAGCGTGATTAAGATGCTGTTGAAATTGGATTTCTGGATGAAGGTGCATATCACAGTGAGGTTTCTCTGGTCGATAAAGTGGCACAGTAAAAGGTTTCTGTTTGTTGAAAGAGTTCAAATTGATCGGGACCTCGGGTTGTCTCACCGCTTCGTCATAACGTGAGAATTCGATGGTTTCGGACGACTTTATTTCATCATTTGAAGAGGAATTGATAAGTGGCAGGGTTTCATTGCCGTTTGATCTCCTTTCTAAATTTCCTGGTGTGAAGTCTTCTGATTCAGTCTTGACGTCAGGGTTGGCTGCAAGACCCATCCTGATAGGAAATCCCCTCTTTTGTTTCGAGGACAGCGATCTTCTTTCTGGTGTGAAGTCTCCGGTCATAACGTCGGGGTTGGCCGCAAGACCTTTTCTAATAGGAATTCCCCTCCTTTGTTTTGGAGAAAGCGATCTTCTTTCTGGTATGAAGTCTTCGGTCATAACGTCGGGGTTGGCCGCAAGACCCTCTCTGATAGGAATTCCCCTCTTTTGTCTTAGAGAAAGCGATCTTCTTTCTGGTGTGAAGTCTCCAGTCATAACGTTGGGGTTGGCCGCAAGACCTTCTCTAATAGGAATTCCCCTCTTTTGTTTTGGAGAAAGCGATCTTCTTTCTGGTGTGAAGTCTCCGGTCATAACGTCGGGGTTGGCCGCAAGACCCTCTCTGATAGGAATTCCCCTCTTTTGTTTTGGAGAAAGGGATCTTCTTTCTGGCGTAAGGTCTTCAGTCATGACGTCGGGATTGGCTGCAAGACCCATCCTGATGGGTATGCCCCTCCTGTGTTTGTGCCTTAAGTTGGTGACCACCTCCGCTTTAGTTGATGTTGTTTGGTCTGAAGTCGAGATTTGAGCTCCACCAGAAGCCATCACATCTTTTTGAAGTAATTCTGCGGTTTCTGCAAGAGATGACTCCGATGACTCCCTCCCCTCCGCAACATGATTTGAATCGGTCCCGATCGTTCCAGTCGTAAGGAGAGCGGAGATAACAAAAATTAGTATCGACTTAAATTTCGTCATGTGGACGAAAAGGCGTTTCTGGTTTTTCAATGGTAAGACTCTCCAGCCTGGCCAGCCAAGGTAGACTAGGGATATGGAAAATATCCGAGCAGGTTCTTGTTAACAAAGAGATGGGATAGGAATATAGAACCACGGTCCGTCAGCGCCAAAACGAACACAAGATGGCGCTAAGCAGAGCAATGTTAAAAAGGGGGTGAGGAAAAGATTTGGGGGATCATTAGCTTTTTGCCGGAATTGAGTTGAAAGCTGCATTCATTGGAAGATACCTCTAGCTTTGTCACGACAGTTTCTTGGATAAATGGCTACCTCAAAGCAACCGAGTCAAATCTGATGTCGGAGACAAGTACTTTGAGACCGCAGCGACCAAAGCATCGAAAGTCCGGATACATGGCAAACCAAGACATGGAATTCAGTCAAACCATCAACTGTAACACCGCCAACGCCTCGCCCCTCGCATGATGATAAACCCAACTCAATACTGTTCGAAGAGCTTGTCAAAGCCGAAATTTCATTAATCGAGACAAGGGAGGGGATTTGCTCGACCCGAAACCAAAATCGAGCGGCTCATATGGTAAACGTCTGGTGTAGCAACCGACGGATGTCCATGTGTCTTGGAGCGTGCAGAGGTGATTTGCAAAATCATGACGCTGTAAGCTCCCGAGGCTTTTTTGCCCAAAGCATTAGCTTGACGCAGGGGAGAGGTTTGAGCAATGAGTCATTTCTTCCTCTGGATTATCAGGGTTCACTGTCTGCTTCGCGAAGATCACCATTACAAGAGAGGAAAAATCTGAGGTGAGCTCTATTCAAACTATGGACCCCTTTTAAATCTTTGGGCATCTGGATGTGACAAAAGTAACACCGCCAAACCATAACTTGTAGTTTTATTGTACTGGGTTTCCATGTTATAGTTGAATCATAAAACATCATACTGAGATCAAACAAATGATGTTTTTATTGGATTAAAACTGAATGAGCCATAGTAAGAGTTTGAGAAGTTTGATTTGTATATCTATATCCGTGCTTGGATTTTAGGTTCATCAAATGAAAATATGTCAATAAAGACTATGACTAAATGAGTAATGGAAAGTATAAAGAGTATCCTTGAATCAACAAAATTGCTTCAGAAGTTGGAGCTTCAATGATGACTTTGACTCCTAAGTAACAGAGATACCAAGGAGCAATCTTGAGACATGATCATATGTTTGGATTTTCACACCGTGTAATTTCCAGACATTCTTTATCATCAGCAATGTCGACTCCTTCAATGTCATCTCTGTCGTGCAAGATATAGAGTGGGCAATCTATGCGAGCCGGTCTACAACAGTTAGGATGCAATTCATCTCATTTGACCAAGGTAAATCCATGATTAAATCACAGCTGATGTCCATCCAGGGGCCTGCCAGGATCGGTAAGAGTTCAAGTGATCCAAATGGTGCTTCATTGGTCAATTTCACTCGTAAGCAAGAATCACCGCCGTCCACAAATTTGTTGATGTAGGCTTTCATCAATGGCCAACGGTATTGACGTTGCACAAGGTTCAAGGTCTTCATTCTTCCAGGATACCCCGCCAGGGCGCTGGTGTGCTTGCTTTGTAAGATTTCAAAATTTCAAAATTTGTTGATTGAAACATCTGTTCAACCATCTTTGTATACAATTTTGTTGTGGACTTCATATTCAGCGATATCAGGTTGTAGGGTGTTGTCATTTGGGAATGTCAATGAATGCCGTCATCAGGCCATCAATCCTAGGATCCAATCTTGACTGCTCATATATGTGTTCCAGTATCAAGCTGTCTGCCCACACTGGTGAGTCCTGTACTCTTTCTAACACGTCAATTTCCACATTTTTTTCTAAGGTTGACTGAACAATGTCTTGTTTGAACGAGCTTTCCATGCCTTCATGCACCACTGCCCCACCTTCAAACCACGCCTCAACACAATCAAGTTCAGTGTTGAACACATTTGGTGAGAGGTTCAATGGTCTCAGAAATACATCTGATTTTTCTGTAATCTTACCTGGCCAAAAATGTATGTAGAAGTCAAAGCATCTCAATGACTCTGCCGATACATCCTGGTGCCTGGTAATTTGCTTTGTAGTCATGAACATCTCCAGGTGTCGGTGGTCAATAAACACTGTCACCTACAGCACATTTGGGTTTCCTTCTCAATAGTGCCTCCATTCTTTGAATGCAGCCACAACCGCTAACAGTTCCTTGTCAAATATCTTGTGGCTTTGTTTGGCTTGAACCCAGGAAGAAGATAAGAAGACAACTTGGTGTAGGATCCCATTGTCATCATTGTGGGACAGGACAGCACCCAATGTGGAGTCTGAACAGTTGCATTACAGGATGAAGGGCTTATATGGATTGGCAATCTTCAGGACCACGGCTGTTGTGAAGGAGGTCTTCACTATCTGGAACACCTCATCTTGGGCCTTACCCCATACAAATGGTGTTTTATCACATGTAAGGGTGTGGTAGTTGAGTTATCTTTGAAAATTGGTTTATGAGTTGGCAATAGAAGTTTGAGATACCAGAAAGTGTTGAATATGTGCAAGATCTGTTACCAGTTGTAAAACTCATACACTGTAGGTGAGTCCATTGCTACACTAATACCCCTGCCTTATGCCACAGATGACAAAATTTTGGTTACATCTCTCGGAGGTTTATCACCTTTAGGTTGTTTCTTCCTCTCTTGGCTCTGCCTATGCTCCACAGAGTAGGAGTTCTACGCCAGCTACAGCAAAAGGGTTTGGGGACTCATTGAAGCTTCTTTTGCAGCTCAATAATGAATTGAGGGATGATGACTCAGTTGGTTCAAACACGGAATCAAGCAATAGGTGGATAAGAAAGCAATTGCTTTGGAAGGAGTGTCAACTCTTGCATTGTGGGAGGTAAGTAGCTGATTACTTAACTTACCTTGTGTACATCAACTTATGGTCAATTACCTGATAATCTGGATTGCTTTCCACAACTCATTTTTCCATTTATTCCAATTGTAAAAAGTATGCTGTGGAGGTCACATTTGAATTATTTTCAAATTATTCTACTTCAGGTGGTTGTGTAGATGGATGCTCTTGGTTTAATATGATTTTATTGCAGATGATTTCATACCTTTTGTCCTGAAGAATCATACTAGGATAGATGAAATGTGTCAAATTGTAGATTGTACCTGCAATGTGTTAGCAGAACTTGAAGGTTGGTCTTGATTCCGGATGTTACCTCAAGAATTCACACGTCCTTGAATTGTAAAAGGAAGGAGAAAAATACTCAGAGAGCCCACTGGGCCTGATTACGCCATTATACAGAGATACAAGTCACATATAGTACACGGACAGATTTAAAGATACAGATGACTATTGATCACTTGAATGAGTGTGATACTACCTATCCTTTAGAAGAAACCTTTTTGAGAACCGCCATACCGATCTCATCGTGAGTTGCATCGGTGGCAAAATACACATTCTGTCAAAATCAGATAGTCGCGAAAGTCAATGTGGGTTGAGTGAGGAGGAGAAGTCAGGTTTTCAGGGGATCTGGAGATACTGACTTTCAAAAACGTGTCACCAAGCAGCCACTGGCGAGGTCCTCCAATTGTACCTGAACTGATCCCACTAATACATTTTCCGGAGAGATTTGTGGTCGTGGGTTGAAAGGTTAAGTCCCCTGGATTGATTTCAAACACAACTCCACCAAAACTTAATGCTACCTTGGCTTTGCTGGTGCAAGGAATAAAAAAACCACCTTTTCCATCGCTTGATGCACCAGGTATACGATCATGTAATGCTTGGGCGTCAGCTGGGGGTGCGACGATCAAAGTGGTTCCAGTATCCAGGATTCCTGTTCTTTGCGTTAATACGACTTGACCGTCCACCAAAATGGTGGCCATTTCCCCTTCCCAAAACCCCTTTTTGCTGACGTTTGGAAACATAGTGAGGTTTCCTGAGAATTTAGTCTGATCCACCCCACCAAAGGTCGCCTGACCTATTGTAAGAATTTGGTACTCGAGAGTCAACTTAGCTCTCCTTCTCATAGAATGATAACGATGTAAGCATACCTATGTTTTGATTGTCAGAGACTCGACCCAAAGAATAACCAATGAAGGCTCCAGAAATAATTCCAGCCTTTGCCATGGCTTCGATCGGCGTGATGACCTTTTGACTCGATAGGGAAGTTTTAGCAGTTCCCATCAAACCATCAAAAGGACTGTGATTCAAATCCTCTCATCAATGACATGATAAATTCTTAAGACCAATTTCTAGCAAGGACTGACATAGTTGGACCGGAAAATTCATTGCTTGCTAAAGTGACCCCACCAAAAGTGTGATGTGGGAGCACTAGACCTCCAATAGTAATGTCCTCTTGCACAAGGAACCCTTGAACACTTCCAGTACCTTTGTTCATAGATGTGAGATATTTATCAGTTACATATCAGACCATAGGATCAAATGGTGATGTGACTCACCGTAGCTAACTTTGAACTTCGTGTTAGTAGTACGAAGGGTACTCGAACTGGGATTCAAAGTAGGATGATTGCAAGCTAGGGCTTGATCTTGTAAATTTCGGCACTGTGGAAGCTAAGAGGGGCCCGTAGAAAAATCAGAGCAAGACATCATTTAGGTATGCGGTTCGCACAGTAAGCAGAAAGATTGATGAATTCTGACCATAAGCCATGTGTCAGCGGATCCTGAATCGAGAATGATCTTGAATTTTTTGGGTGGAGTTCCGACGGAAATTTCGGCGAAGTAGCCGACATCGTTAGCTTCAATGCTAAGACCTATCGAGTTTTTAGCGGTTGGAGTGGCGGCACTCGTGATAGTGGAATTATTCAATGCATGAAAGGAGGATTGGGGATACCCATTCGAAGAGTTTCCTTTTGGTGATAGTGGAAGATCTCTTCGGCGGAGGATTGATTCATTGAAAGACAGTGACAAGCTTTCCACCCTCTTTCGCATCTTGTCTACCAGATCCGCATCATCAAGCGACGTGTTCAAGAAGTGGGCGTGTCTTTGCAGTGCGTGATTCAAATGCTGTTGGAATTGAATCTCTGGGTGGATATCATTATCATACTGAAACTTTTGAGGTCGGTAGAGAGGTAATGTCAACGTCTTCATTTCTTTGGGCGAGATGAAGCTTAGCTGAGATAAGCTCAAAGGTCGGCTGTGCATAGATTCCGATGGTTCGGTAAGCTTTGCGTCAGTGTCGATGAGAAAATCTCCATCGGGATGTGAGCTTTTGAAGTCAAGTGATCGCTTCCTGAGACCATGGTTGTTTACACTGTCTTTCAGAACGTCATAATTCGGATCCGGAATCTCTTCGAGTGGAGTCTTTTTGTTGGGATTAGATGAGGATGACCATCGATGGATGTGTCCTAGCACCTTCTTAACTATGGGGCCGGGTAGTTTTCTATCAGTGCGGTCTTGTGGTATGTCGAAAACGTGATGTACGTGCCCAGATAAGAAAGTTTGTCTCTCATTGGTATGCTGAATTATCGAGAGCCGGGGTAAATTACCTCCCCCCGGGTTTCTGCCATATAGACGGATATTGGATGCTGCCTCACCCCTTTGGTCTTGCAGTCGGCGAGTGTTTAGCAGAGCTGGCTGTGTTCTAGTGGCGCTGAAAGGATTGGATGAGTCTGTGTTTTCAATTAACAATCTTCTTTCACTTCCAAAAAACCGAGGGCGACGTGTGATCTTTGAACCAAATTTTCGTTGCTGAGGTGATCTTCCAGGCGCGGGATCAGGAATTTCATTCGCAAGTACCCTATAGATAAGTAGGCAAATGGCCAGGACAGTTAACCTGATCATTTTCACAGGCTTGGGTGGTAATACTACGAACGCTCAAACTCAGCCAAGCAGCAAGACTCTTCGGCCAATGTTTGATGATGCTTTACTAAGTGAATGAAGAGAAGGTAAAAGTTTGAAAAAACATAAAGATAGAAGTATAAGAATTTGTAAGTCAAAGAAGTTCCAACGGCAAAGAGGAGGGGACGTGAAGGCGGACTTACCCTTTATTCTGCTCGAACTTATTGAAGCTTCGGCGTCAGGACCCGTTGCAATCCAGTTTATTCAAAAAATGCGATTATCAGGGATGAAGGCAAAGCCCACAATGGTGAAATGTCGATTTGAGAGTGAATACGAGTCCCTGGATGAATCGACCAAAGCGGAACAGCTACTTGCAAAGTATAATTCGGCTTCAAATTATTCTTGGCTTCTGGCACTGCCAAAAGTTTACAGTTGTTTCGGTCGTTGGAAGTCAATTCCCTGCGAAAATGAAGTGATTTGAATAATGAAGGGACTGTTCATTCAAGGAAGGATGACTATGGCATGTAGCACCGCTCTCTAGCCAGAGTGAACTCCGTTTCGGTACGCGATAGATCACGACTGTCTATTATTTTGATGTGAACCGGCGAGGCAACAATCGAAGGAAGGCGGAGCTGATATTGTATGAACACCCTATCCTGAATGTTTTTTCAAGTTTGGCAGTTTGCGAACAACCATTACCCTTCTGGAAAACTAGATGCCCATCTTGCGCGAACAGTATCTTAATGCACGTTCGGATCCGATGAGCCCTGGAGTTAACGAACAAACGTGTTGTTGTTGGAAACACGCTGCTACCTGCTACGATACCCATTCCTCCCCAGTACTCGGACTTTTACACAAGCGGCCTGTAGGAATAAGGTCGATTCTATGAGCTGTCTCTGTAGTGCTTGGACCCACTGGACGGCCGTTTGGATGCGAGAAAGTCAGTTAATGATCTCGATCAATGTCAACCGTTTCTTCGTCTAGCTTCACATCGACCTGGAGAGATGACCTGGTAGCATGAACTCGATGCTTTGATGCTCAAACTCGGCTTGCGATGCGTCGAATGCTACCTCACACAGTGTTAACCATCACGGTGTCTACTCCCCGATCGACTACACAATCTTGACTCATTGACTCAGAGAGGCACGCGTAATTCCTTTTCTCCCATAGACAGATATAGGCGGTGAGACACAGAACACAAGATATTGTGGAAATGTAGTCAGATATCTTCATCTGCTTATCCTACAAATCCCGTAGACCGTCCTCTTCGAGTCTGCACGTAGTACAGGCTCCGTGTGATGCACGTCCAAACTTGTTGGGAACTGGTCGACTGAAGTTAGCGGTAGTGCTGATGCAAGAAACTCCATTCATTTTGTTATTGCTAGCGTATGTACTTGACTCACCCTCGCAAGGCTGAGGGTGAAAACGTTGGTCTAACCCGGTACCGCAATTCCTTTGAACTCGATGTATGCGACACTACAGGAGTCAAGTGAGGTCAAGTGAGTTTCTTGACCAAATCAAGATAAACATGACTCTTTCCACATATCCACTTTACCTACATCATCCTTAAAAACACTTCAAACTCATCAGGAAATGGATATTGATGAGCCTTTTGATACATATAAACAAAGACATAGACGTAGGATTGCACCTACGAGGCTTTCCTCTGAAGAACATCATCACGAAGCACTGTCCTTTGATCATCAAGGTAAACAAGCGATTAGGGCAAATATGGCAAGCTTGGGGTCCTCTTTCTTTTTTTCATGCGGCTAAATGTTGGCTATTCAAACAGGTTGTGTCTGATACATCCTCAATTTCATTTCAACTGGTTGGTTGTCTTGTCTTGAGCTTGAAACACATTCCGAAGAGATCTTCTGGATGTCGCCATTTTTTCCCCAATGAAGTTTTGATGCTGACTCGATCTTGGCTCTCACAATCAGATATCTCAAAATAAGACGACAAGCGTTAAGCGTAAGTAAGCTGCTGGCATTCTGTTATGTTTTTTTTAAAGATAGAAAAGCGTTCCCAATCTTTCAATTGAAATATTGTATGTAGGCTCATCGCAGATCCTTACAAGAAGACCAAACGCGAAGCGCATGAAGTCAAAGTCATTCGATACAGATAGAATTACTCCAAACCCCCCAAAGCGACGATTATTGCGGTTCAGTTCATTAGGAAAGGGAAGGCCACATGAAGCGTCATGTCCTAATCATCGCCGGGAAATGGAGGCATTTGATTCATATGCGCAAAACCAACGACCACCCAACGAAGAGATGTCGCAACCTCCACTTCATCACGGTGCAGTCCGACACACCGTACCAGTGAATTTGGTACCAGATAAAGAGCTGATTCCAATTTCGAAGCTCTCTCTCAGCTCAAAAGATTATGATTATCTACAGAGTCTTGCACCCCTTGCTTTCTATCGAGAGGAAAGGTACAATTGGGGTCACGTTAAACTTACCAATCTCAGAACCAGGTCGCATTTTCCATGTCTACAGATGACATCTCAAGTGCCATCCTTTCCTCAAGAACCTGCGAGACGACGTGCTGAGTTCGCGAGTTTCACTCGACATTTCATCGTGTCCGACTGTCTTTAATATGCCTTTGTTTTTTACGATACAAAGCTTTAAATCTATCTCCAACAAATCAGCTCCAAAAGGGAGACATCAAGGTTTAACGCGTTTGCGAAAACACTCCGCAATGATCCCAAAAAGCGCACGGCCACGACGTGAAGGGTTGATCCTGATGCGATGTCAACAGCCACTGAGATTTTTTGGCGACAGTCATGTTGAAAGAGCTCGACTTGGAACAAGTGATCCTCTGAATGCGAGACAATTTGAAGTGACGTCCAGTCTCACCAGGCCATCAACCATCCGACAAGATCAAATCCTTGCAACTTCTTCTCCTTCTCTTGTCCAGATCACCTCGCCGGTAAGCCTTGCTGATATCAGTACGGACATCAAGCGACAAGTGGCCAAGGGCATAGAAAAACCCAATCATCGCGATGATATCAATGATTTGCCTGTGTCTACCCCTTCGTCAGAAGATACCTCCTTGGCTGGCCACGTGAATTGTCAAGTGAAGAGATCACTCCAATCCACTACTCAACAGATCCCAGAGATATCACCACACAAGAACGCACCTCAATGCCACAGCGAGGCTGTTCCGAGTCCGTTGTCGAACGTAACTTCACATCAGATTCTAGTATCACAGTCTGGTAAGGTAATTTTCCCAGAGTCACTTGATAAGCCTATCTTCACGCACATAAGGTTTTGAATTTTTGAAAACTCATATCTTTCAATTATGACAATACGATCAGGAGTGCTAAAACCTTTAAAATCGAATCACACCCAATCATATTTTGGAACACTACTCCATCATTTGAGCGATATTCCTTCCGTAAGACAATTATTTTCGGACCAGCGTACCTCAACCTCAAATGTAGCAACACGCTTGACTGAGCCACCTGAAAGAATCAGTACGCTCATAAAATCACCCAGAAATGCTATAGTCAATCCCGAAGACCTTCAAAACATCGTTAATTCAGAACCCATCAAGTCCGTCTCGATAGCAAGCAGTCACTTTCTCGAGAATTTGCGGCCTAATGATACAATCGATCACGTGTTTGACTCCTCTGAGCTCTCGCCCTTCGCTGCCGACAACGAAGGAAAAAACAGTGATTTCTTCTCAGGCTCTGAAGTGTCCGCGGACAATGTGGTACAGATATATGACAAAGATCATGAAAGTGTTGCTGAGAGTGAGACACGATCTAGCCATCCTTCATTGATACTTGACTGTCGTCCGGGACTCGAATCATCAGGGCTTGACTCATCACCAGCTCAACTAAGCCCCAAAATTCTAGAAGAACATGAAGATAGCCTCAAACAGAGCTACGGTAGCGTCTCATCATCAAGTGAAGAGCAATCAAAGACTTTCTCCACGTCAATCCTGGCACCCGAGACCCCACCTCCAACGGCTCAATGCTCTTCATCATCTCACCTTATGACCAAACCCCTGGATTCGAACACTCCTATGTATTCATCTCTAGAGATGAGATTGAATAGTATGAGACCTTCACAAGGCACAAGTAGGAGATTGGGAAAATTATCTAGTCATAAATCTTTACCCATTTCCACACCATCAAAATCTATGTCTACAATTTCTAAAAGTTCAATTCGACCTCACCCATTTCTAGGTAAGAGAATATTAAGTTATATTGGTAAGATAAGAATTAGATCAATTTAATAAACTTGATTTAAATAATAGGCAAATGTCAAATTCAAAATAAGAGACTTCAACACTCACCTAAATTCAAGATTTGTATCAATGGATTAAATTCATTTAAAAGAAAAGGAAGATTGATTGGTAATGTACCAAGTTATTTTGCTGGTCAACATTACTGAATCGAATATCTTATTTTCAGATCAAAGGAAAGTGAAACAATCATTTAAACCTACAAAAGACACAAACATTTCATTTATTTTGAAACTTTTCTTCTTTGGATTGGGATGGTAGGCTTATATATATAATGATTAAATTTGTTGTATGATTATCCTTGTCAAGATCATTGAGTATGTATGTAGATCATATCACAACAAAAAAGTGGAAATCTAAAGAGTCAAACCTATGTATTGCTTTGTTGAGCTCAATTAGGTGATCTGATTTTAAAGAGAATAGGAACTACAGTTGACTCCCTCAAACCCCATACCATTCTATGGAACCCCCAAACTATGGGTTTGATGGGTGTATGGTTTTGGAGGATCTCCCTCATAGCCCATAGATTAAGGTTTGGCAGGCAAAGGTATGGGTCAAGAGGGAGATGAAAAAACCAATGAGCCAATCCAAAAAATCATTTCTTCATTCTTGTGTGCAATTGTAACAAAATAGGCATAAGAGTCATGTAGTTGATGTTTATCAAAGTAGTCAGATACTAAGGGCTTTTTTAAAGACTATGTGTGAATTGATTGTCTGATTGGTTTTCAAAACCAAAAAGTTCAACTCTCTTCAGCTCATTGTGGTTGAATTGACTGGTAACCTTAGCCAGAGTTCCTTCTACTATGATCTTCCTCAACCGAAATGTTTGATCTATCAAACTTCTGACCAAGTCTATGAATCTTTCATCTGCCTCCAAGAATCTCTTCCCTTCACTGATAAGTTGCATGAGAGGCTTGAGCATTTTTAGAAATGATCAAGATTTCATTCTAAAAGGTTTAAGGGTATCCTTCATGACCACATTCGATTTAGTTTACAAATTTTGAAGTTTATCTATTTCTTCTATATAAGGAAGATCAAACACTAAAAGAAGAAATCAAGTTTGAATTTTTTTTTGGTTCATATGATCAAGTTGAATTTTTATTTAGAAATTCAGTCACAGTTTCAAGAAATTCTTTTGGTTTTTCAGCATGAACTAAAAGAAACCCCCAAAAAAAGAGATCAATCAAACTTCATCAATTCATTTAATTCTTCTCCTTACCCCTCCCAGATCCGAAAAAAAATAAAAAAACAATGAAGAAAAAAGAACTTACCCCAATGACCAGCATCGAATTCAATAAGTTGATGATTAGGAAAGAGCTTCATCATCGGATTTAAAGAATGACGATTAATGTATTTTGAGAATTTACCTTTGATAAAGAGAGTAGGATGATGAAAAGTAGGATGATGATTTTCTTGATCGGTAAGATCAAATGGAAAATCTCCTACTTGATTAGTTTCGATTTGATAAGTTAATGAATCTAATGATAATTGAATTTGATATTGATGATTAAGTTTTTTTAAATTAGTTAAAAGGAATTGACGAATTTCATGTTCCTAATCACATTCCAAACATTCCAAACCAAACACAAAATCAGTGATGGGTTTTTTTTGTGTGTGTAAAATGACTTAAAAAAGATTCAAAATTCACTTTTTCAAATTTAGATAAAATCTCATCGGCTTCTTTTCTACTTTGAACTTGTTTTAAATTGATTTCTTTCATTCCATTAAGATACGTTTTAAATTCATCTGAGATTTTACCTTTCATAGGTGAGATATCGACTACGATTAATTTTTGGATGATAGATGAACCTAGTGGGTTTAAAGCTACTGTCATAGCTACTTTTCCACCCCTAGTGATCTCGAAAGAAAAAAATCAAATCAATGATCAGTATGATCCTTATGAGGTGTGATAAGAGATAGTAGGACAGGGTGAGTAGAAGAATTCTATATTTGTTGGATGAAGAGACTTACATTGAATGACCAATTAGATTGACATTCTCTAATCGGTTTTGATCGATAAAAGCTTCAATATCACTAGCATAATCAAGATAAGTGGTATTTCCAAGTGTTGCAGGACTTTCACCATGATTCCTAAGATCCTAATCAAATCGAATGAAAAAAATCAAATTCGTTAAAAAACCAAAACAGTAAAGGATGATCATGTAAATTGAGATGAACACTCAACTAAAACAAATACTTCACGATCTGTATTTTGAGAGATTCGTTTAGCTAAAGTTCTCCAATTTTGACGTGAACCGAATAAGCCATGTAAGATGATGATGGGGTTTTTGATTGAATGTTCTGATGATTTTCTTTGTACAAGTTCTCCGGTTGGTAAGAAATGATCAAAGGCTAAAGGTACTGATTTGGAAGTTGGTTTCGAATGGTTGATGGTTGAATGAAATGATCTTGAAGTGATAGATGATTTAAAACTTGATGATGATGATATGCTTCTTCTTGCTGAGCTTGAGCTTGAGGTTGAGCTTGAGGTTGATGAGATGAATGATTTGAAAGTTGAAGATTGAATTGAGAATTTGAACATCTTGAATTTCAAACTTCAAACTTCAAAATTAAGTTTGGATTGAACTTGAATGGATTATGGGAGATGAGATAAGTTGATTTGACCCGATCCGAAAAAGTCCGATGTTCCGAGTTTCAATTTGAATTGTAAATGGATGGATTCTCATTCTCAATCTAATCAACTTCATCCAATCAATCAATCACTCAATCAAAACAAACAAAACAAATATCGAAAAAAACAATATGAGATCACCCATCAATATTAGAACTTTAAGAGATATGGCAAGACGTGAAGAATTTGAAAAAACTGAAATCTTAAGAAGAGCTTATCTATACGTCTCTCGAAATGAAACATTACCAGTCAAAGTAACTCATTCATTCATTCATTCATCAATCAAAATCCAAAATCTCATATATCTCAAAAATTCAATAACCACAATCAATTCTTCACCTCTCATATCTGATGTTTGATTTTTGATTTTCGATCGAACAGATCAGAGCACAAGCTCAATTATCTTTAAATAATTTACCTTCCAATTCACATCCAACCAAAATTCATGAACGTTGTATACTAACCGGTAAAGGTCGTGGGGTGATTGCTAAATTAGGACTTTGTAGAGTAAATTTCTTTTTTTTCTTTTCCCCCAAACCTGTTCAAATCTTTCCACATCTTTTTTTTTTCAAATTTAATTTTTTCTTTTCATCAGATCATCATCTAATCGATATTTACATTTTTTTTTCCATTTTTTCTTGCATTTGATCCTTTTATAGCATCAACTTAAGTTAAAAGCAACTAGAGATAAATGGATGGGATTCGAAAAAGCGATTTGGTAAATCATTCAAAATTCAAAGATTATCATCAAACTGACCTTTTGGGGGGAAAGAAAAAAACCGTGTCAAGTTCAATTAAATGAACTCTCTATAAGAAGACTTGATTTTTTTTTCATATATACGATATCTTTTTTCTTCTTTTTTTTTACCTCTTGAAATTAGATCAGTTTATTCACCTTTGTTCAAAAATATCTTTCCTCAATCTTAGTTCTATTGATTAACAGTACGCAATCCAAAAATGAATCACAAATTCATTTGACCCAGTGTTTGATAATCATCTGATACGTAATATCACAAAATCATATTCAACAATTTAGTCTCTTTCCGCCAAACAGAGGCAGATTGGTCAAGATCTCTTATGGTTCAAAGCTTTTCATGATCTCTTAAACCAAACGCAATTTCATCATCCTGAAGACAAGTAGGCCATATGAACAAAATCTTTGTCCTTGAGGTCACATCTTTATTATAAATATCACCAAAAAGCTAAGTAAGATATTACAATAAACTAAAACAAATCTAAAAAAAACCTAATGCTAAATAGTAGAAGTATAGTAGTAATAGTCAACTATAACTCTCACATATATCAAAAATCAAATAAAACACTTGAACTAAACCAATCACTAAGAAATCTTACAATAAACTCTTAACTTCTGAAAAACTAAGAATCTGTAAGGAACATGGAGGGTTTTTTTCATTTGGAAGGTTCTTAACTGATCTTTAGGGTTCCTTTTTTTTCTTTTTGAATGGTTTAGTTCTTTTATATGTAAAGATTTTAATGAGCAATAGAAAATCCAACGAACCAAAATTTTGAAAAAAAACACGACACAACAGGTAACTCCTTATGTGTCTACTCGAATCCGTTCAAACTGATGAAAAACACACACCCAGACCAAAAATCCAAAACGTGAGTCATCAAGATAAACTTCCTCAAAACCTCTTCAAAAGAAACTTGATCAAGCAAAATTCTTTTCAACTTACAAATGGTATCATATTTTCCCAATCTTGAATCGATTTCTTATACATCGCAATATTCCCATCAGCTAAATCTGAGAAAAGTTCTTTTAATTCTTGTCGTTTACCGCTTTGAAAGATACTATGTTCTTTTAAAACTTCTTCATTAAACGCATCTGATGTTTCATGTGCTGCAGTCACTGCATCTTGTAACTATCAAACCCATCAAGCTTTCATCAGGATCTCACCCTAAAGAAAACGGGAATTGAAGCTTAAGATTCAAAATCAAAACTTACATCTTTGATCTTACTATCAAGTCGATGAATCTTAGCTTCTCGACTTGTATCAGCTTCAGAACCTCTAAAAAGTTCCATTTTTTCTTTTAAATAACTACCTAATCCTAATCCACCATATCCAGCTGCGATCCGATCACGTTCAGTGGTAATATTCGAAAGATAAGCTGATAAGTCTTCAAAATCAAGTTGTTTTTGATCCCTTAATTTTAATACGCTTCGAAAACTATCCGAATAATGAATTAGTGAAACAAGTTTGTGAAGTAAAGGAGTGGTAGTGCCTGTGTTCTAAGAGATTCATCAAATCAATCTCTTCCTCTTCTTCACCTCCCATAATCTTTCATTGGGTGATGGGTAAAGAGGGGTTCACTTACCAAGTCTCTCAAGCCAATGCTATAATCGAGTAAAGCGGTTTCAAATCTTGATAGAGGCTCAGTGATACCAGACTCAAGAAATCCAAGTCCTTGAACAGATGCTGCTAACTCTTCATAATCACCGGCCAGATCTATTGGAAAAGATGAGTCAAGCAGGATTAGCAAGGGTCGTAGATATGAGTGTAAGTCAGACAGAGATAGACTAAGAAAGAATGATGATCAATCCATCTTAGATTCATTTCATCCAACTTACCGGTGATTCGGTTTCTAGACCTTCCCTCAATCCTTTCAATCGACCCAAGCCTTTCCTCAAACCGATCTAACCCTTCTCGAATCTCAAGAAAACGTTCATCCGGTTTTCTCACTTTCGAAAACGCATTGAGGAGTGTATCAGAAGCGATTTCTAATAAAGAAGTACTCGGTTCAGAAACAGGTGGATGTGCAAGATGAGTATGCATATCGACATTCCATTGGGTAGATTCGATGAAACATCGTAGTAATCTTGATCTTGATAAGATTGGATGTCGAGCTAATCTATGAAGGAATCGCTCTAACCTAGAGAATTCGATCAAATGAATTGAGTCATCAGATTCCACTCTGTCTGTACAATCGGATTGGTCTCACCCATGTCTACGTCGTTCAACAAAGTCTGCACTAAACCGATCACCAGTGACATACTCTATAAAAAGTCAAGTTAGAAAAATATATTTAAAGATCAGTCATAGATTTCAACAAGAATTAATCATACTAGAGGTACATACTCAATCTGGATTTGTCTGGTAGCGGAGGTACAACTGCAGCTGGAAAGTCTTTGACAAGATGATCATGAAGAAACACAAAGTCTTGGAACCTCCTTCGTGAGGATGGTGACTTTGATTGGTAGATTGGAATATCAGTCTATCGAGTAAACCAACGATGAAAGAAGAGAATTTGTCAAAGCGAAAAAAAAAGAGACGAGCATGAGCCATGATGAGATTGATGAGAAGTCAGAAATGACGATCAAGTTAAAGTCGATCGTACCTTGGCCGTTACCAAGTAAGAAACAAATGCATCTTTCGTTCCTTCAAGTTCACGAACCGGATGTTTGACTTCTACATCTAGATAACCTTCCCTGATCGGTGTAGGTGGTGGAGAAAGTTCTCCAGTTGATCTTCGTCTTCTCAAGGATTGTTCTTCTATTGATTTTTGTGAATGAGGCTTAGATGGAGAGCCTAGTGGCATGCTTGTGCTTAATAATTGAGTTAAGGCTTCATCCGTGTCACCTTCAAATGGAATTGATTCTTTCACTTCTTCATCATTACTATAAGAATTTGACCTTGATTCTGATGGAGCTTCAGCAGGGGGCGTATCCCAAGCTACTGATGAGAACATGTCTTCTTGCAGCATGTTGGCTGAGTTGAATGTCCTGTTTGATGTATGATGTACTTATGATTGAATTCTGAATCTACTTGGTGAAACAAACTTGGTGAGATGAAAGTGAGGTGAGGTTGATGAAATCAAAAGATAAGAAAATCAAAATGGAAAAGTAAAAATATAAAAAATAAAATAAAACCAAGTTAAAGTTCTTGGACTACAGATCAAACTATAGTTTCAAAACCCAAAACTGCAGTTCACAAACACAACCTATTCACAACCTGAAAGCCCTTTCTCTAGAAAACAGGTAATAATCATAGTGTGGGTTCATGCATCTGAACTAGACTTAACCCAAGGGTATTGATATAGACACTGTTTTCAAAGCCAACAAATCATCCTTTTGTCTTCATATAAAATTAACTGATCAGGGTGTCTTAGTGGTCATCAACTATCAAACCTTTTGAACAAAATCACACTATTCACAACACTACCTGCCAAAAATAAATTTAGTCTTCATTTCTCTCCTAGCCAAAAATAAATTAAAGGAGGATTAAAAAGGGATATGCTATCTCAGATTGATTTTTCACTTTTGTTTAGTATACTGTTTCTCACAAGTGACAAGCAAGCTGTATATACTCTGCTTAACATTGGATGGTTATCAATAAAGGCTCTTTTCAGTATCCATCCATTCACTGTGATAGTTTTGGAAAAAGAGAAATCAAATTCCGTTGAGTGTTATGTTGATGAGTTGATGTGCACACTTCATACTCATCAAATGGGTGCAATGAGGTAGTATTCAAGGTTTGAGAAGTCTCACAAAGTGACATCCAAAATTTTCTTGGACATGGTCAAAAACTTTTTTAAGCTTCTATCAAACTTCTAAGCTCCAGAACCTGGACCTACTCAAACTGCTTGTGCACATGTTAATGGTGTGCAACTCATTTGAGTCATCTTAAGACTTGCTGCCAGACCAATACCAATGGCATGATAAGATGGTATGGATGCAACATGATGAATATCAAAACTTGATGGGGCTGTCAAAGTTACAGAGAGCACTCCAGAGGTGACACTCAAGAAACTTTCCAAGCAACTTCTGGATGTCACTTCTTGACACTTCTGGAGGGCACCTCTCAAATCTTGGATCACCTTGAAAAGATGCAAAGAATTGTGCAAACACCCCAAAACCAATGAAAAGTCTGTGATACAAGTCACAAGAAAACTATACTGTCAGTTTCTATCAATGACCATGTTTTTATGTATTGCACTGAAATTGATTACCCCTAAAGGATAAGGACCGCTTTCACAAGGCATCTGAGTAGCTTCCCTACCATGGTGATAATGATGGATAAGTACCGGATGGTTGAGGAATCAAGCTGATAAGTGGGGTGCACAGAATTTGAGACTGTGACTCAAAATGATGAAAACTCCATTCACAAAACATTATCAAAGTGAGTGTATTTCTGTAAATTGTATTGAAAAAAAAAGATAAGTCCTTCCAATAGACTTCCTACAAAGAGTAAGTATACTTTGCCACAATATTGAATTCATCTCTTTTAGAAGATCTAGATTGTAACGTTGTCATCTGAAGTTTCTCTTCAGATGTGAATCATTTTTTCAAAGCAGGAATGAAGAACCTATTGATCCCCGGCAGAATTTTCAACAGTTAATCAAGCTCAAAAAAGGGTCAATAGAAGTTGTAAAACCATTTCACCTTAGAAGATTGGTGTCCTAGTTGTGGATATGGATTGGGCCACTTTGAGAAGTAGTGAGTATGATCCAAATTTTGTTATTTTAGGGTCAGGACAGGGTGTGGTATACACCTCAGCTATTGCCACACCAAATCAAGTGCAGGCTCAAGGCTCCGAGACACCAGATTTTGATGGGATAGGAGAATGATGAAGATATCATGAGCAACATGATTGTAAGATGCTAGGGACATGGATCACTCATGAGTGACCAGAGAAACAAAGTGTACCTAAAGATATCACAAGTCACATGATTATAAGGTACCAGAGACCAGGATCAGTGATGTGTGATTAGAGAGATGAAGTGTACCTATTGAAAGGTTGCAAAAGTAAGATGATTGAGTGATCAAGTGAGAAAACAACTACAAGCACAAATCAAATCTCCTTATGCAGTAAAAATTTCTCCTCTAGACATATAAGGTTTACAATGAATCTAAGAAATATGTCAGTCTCATAGATGATGATGACACAGTTATTCTACCCTGAGGGTAAGTGGAACACAAGATTTTTGAATAAGAAGGAATGTGTAAAGATGATTGGAAAGAGAATGTGAAAGATGTGAACTGCTGACCAAGTTATATGCACATTTTGATCATTGGGTGATGACTAATTATGATCAAGCCTGAATTCAATAGATGTGAGCATGAATAATCAAGCATTCACCAAAACAAATCAAAGTTCATCAAGCCTCAAGATGAGCCATATCATCCAGAATCACAATTTTCACACACCTTTTGATAAATAAAAGATGCCGGCCTAGATGATTCTACAAAGGCTTTGTCCAATCCTTCTCATCTTGAGATCAACATTCAACATTCATCTTTGTTTTAGAAAATGCTGGACTTTTTTTTGGAGAGCACTCATGATCAAATCAAGTCAAACTTGAGTTTGAAATATAATGTCACTTACATAGTTCATGTCACTCATTTGCCCACTTGCATAACTAGTTCTAGTACATCAAGTCTTTCATCACCTTTGAACTGGGTGACCACATCTCAGATTAATACTCAAGCCAAGCTAAATGGTTGCAATGAGCCTTCTATCCTATAAACCAATAGCATCCTTGGGCAATTGACAAAACTGCCAACCCTTTATATGTCAACCTCAACCATCCAGGGATCAAGGAAGCCTGTACATGGGCACATCAGGCCAGTAAGGTGTGTTACGATATGGAATCTTGGTAGTAGTCAAAGACCATTATCAGTGAGTGTTAGTGTATTGGTAGTTGTGTTATTTAATCTGGAGCTAGTTATCGTAAGCAAGGGATGGGATTGGTTTTGTTGAAGCAAGGGATAGGTGGAAAAATTCATTCGCACGATTTAACAACTTGACTTTCTCCCACTTTCTGATTCTTTTCCTTATCGAAAAGAATCAGTAAGTAATTTTCATCTACTATTGATTTATGTTCTGGATTCTTTGTTAATGTCTCTAATACTAACATACTATCTTTATCTTTCTCTTATTGTGCACGTGTCTAAGACTTCATACTAGTGTCTGTTTTAACCAACCTTCTCCGCGCGCTCTTCTCATATTCTTTTGAGCACGCAGGTAGATTAATCTTTGTTACTTTTCTTTTCTCTTATTGTTTGTTCTGATCTTTGATCTCTTTGTGGTGTTGGTGTCTGAACCTCTGTAGGTCAGTCTTAGTTGTTCTCGTCGTAGACAAGCTTAGAAGCTCTTACGCGTTCCCTGTGCCCTCAGGTGTTTCTTTCGTCCTAAAGCTTCTTAGACTTCAAATCACACGGTTCGACTGACTCGGGGCAAGGGTACTTTGAATCTTTATAAGGTGTCGGATCTTACACAACAGGAGTCTTGGTTCGATGAGCAGAACACTCAAGTCTTAAAAGTCTTCTCTCCTCTCTCTTGCTCATCAAGTTTGTTAGCATAGAAAGGATAGAATGTTATCAATAGAATAAGATATAAAAGACTAGGCAATGACAAATCAAAGTAGGACAGAGACCAAACTTTTTCTGGAACAACTTTAAGAGAAGTAAAATAAAAGGAGGTTTGAAGATGTAAATTTCTCTACGCCAGTTCTAAAAAGGATTCTAACAAAAATAAATGTCAACACCATGAGATTAATAGTAGTGATATGTCCAAGATATTTCAATTCTTGTTTGTACTACTGACTGCTACTGATTATCTTCCTCAAAAGAATGAGAAAGACAAGGTACGCATACGTATAACAAAAATACATAAGATGTGCCCACTGGCCATAATCAATCAACCTCTACACCCTTCACCAAGCTAGCGAAAAACATCCATAACGCAATCATTTCCTAAAACCAAGGTGATGTCAATCTTCGGCACCAGAGAGAGAAAAATAATATGCCGACGTACTTGACAATAACCTCGAACTTTCCGAAGTCGACGGAGCTCATGGCCCAGATCGCTGAAAGACCTTCAGCAATAGACGCAAACGGTTGAATCACGATTGCACAAGGGATATGAATCATAATTCTCCACCACTTTTGCCCGTAGTCCAATTCTTGGAATAGTAACCCCCAAAGATACAGCCAGTAGAAGGTCACAAAGCAGAAATCGGCACATGTGGCAATCCAGAGTGGTGTCAATGATTTATCAATCAACATGAAAGGGATGTTAATGACCGTCACAGCAAGTGTGAAGACACCGACAATCCATAGGTTGACGGCTAAATGTGGTAATCCGTATCTAGATGATCGAAGAGCAACGTCAGTATGCGAGGTACGCCAGATAGGGACCGAAAGCCTTCGAGTTGTCTTGCTACTCACAATCCATCAATGTCTCGAATGCCCATGAACCAACGTCTACGTTGTTTCAAGAAATCACGAAGTGTAGTAGGTGACTGTTCACGAACGATCCCATGCACACGTCCACAGGTGAACCCTCTTCTCCAAGCGTCTTGAGAGAACTCAAAATCTTCCGCAAGTCTAACAAACAGACTTGCCTTAGCAGCTGTCATGTCTGGCCAATGACAATGAACGGACGCGAGACTCACGAGCCAAAATCCCAAGTACATTCATTTTCCATCTCCCCATTGGTCATCAGGAACGAACCATGGACACCAAAGACCGGTCGGTGAATGCAAGTATTCTGGAAGTGAAATCGAGCCAAATCATCTCCCACACGGATTCCGTCAGCGACGGTGAAGTACCAATTTTCCCAATATCCTTCACCGTTATAGAGAATAATTCCTTGACCAAAATGATGCGGCGTCTGATATACACAGCAGAACCTTGTAAACACTCTGTCGGAGATCCGTTCCAGTCTATGAGGGAGAACTCACATATCTAATGAATTCCAAACAACGGCGTAAACTCTCCCCGTCCGTCACCGATTCTTCGTCCATGTGCAAGATCCAATCATAAACTCCGAGAGATACATGATACCGGAAGTAGTCCAAGGCTCGGGCTTTGTATTTGGCTTTTCCCAATGGTGATACATATGCTTTGGGACAGACGATGTTTTGTAAGTCGGGATACACATACGGTTCATCGGTAAGAACGATGACTTTCACTGCATCAAAAAAGTCGATTGTAAGAATTTTGCTAGCGGGCTCTAGTGGAAACAAGATGAAATACAAACCAGCTGGATGGTATTTTTCCAAAAGCAATAACTTGTTGTAACCACGTCTCACTGCGTTCTCATTAGATCCCTTGGTGACGAGCAAGATGAAAAAGTTCCTGATATACTCTCTCATGACCGGCTTCTTGTCCATAGTGGCCTGGTTGGGTGCGAGATCCGGAGTACAGAAACCGGCGAAGGCGAAGAGACAGTTAGGGACGGACATGACCCACAAGAATCTCCACAAGGTAGAGAACTGATCAGGAAGAAAACAAGTGTTAGCGCTATAGACATGCCGATTAACGGCCGTACAAATAACATACAGTAAAGGCGTCATATGTCCAAGTTCCGGTGGGATGGTATATGATCCATACGGTGGTCACAACAGGAATCACAACGATGTGAATCATCCAGGTGTACTGTTGAAAAGTAAGAAGCTTAGCCGTTCGAACCGCTTCGGCGTCATGACTCATATCAGAAGACCATCGAGTGGAGTGAAGTTGACTGATCACATCAGGATCAGTGGGATCAGGAATTGGAGGTCGAGTGGTGGGTGTGCGCCAGTGCATAATTGTATGGATAGCTTTGCCGGTGGCCTTGTACTTTTTGACAGTGGTAGAGCCGATGTAGCGTACAGTGTTCGCAGGCGCAGTGAGAACCGCATTTCCGAAAGCTCTTGCCATTTTGAGTGGCAAAGCACCAGCTGTGCTTGGTTTGGTAACGAACAATCCGTCCCAGATCCATTTACCGAGTTTGAGTCCGATACGATCAAGTACATGATATCCGACCCAAGCAATGAATACGTTGAAGAGTAAGCAGATGATGTAGGTGGGCATGACCATGTTCCAATAGCTATGACCTATAGAGTTGTAGTAGATGATTAACGGAGGCATGATACTGTAAAGAGTGATGAATTGCATCAAGTAAAATCCATAAGAGACTTTGCCAAGCCATGTGAATACACCCCAGCTAGCGAACCATTGCATGGCGTGACTGATTTCAACCCAGGCAAGAATGCAGAGCGGTGGAAGCCAATTTGACATGAACATATACTGTGGCCAAGTTAAACTCTGATCCCATCCAAACTTTCCATCGTAGACTGTGATGTCACCCATAGCGTTGTTAGCAGGAGTAGCCACGTTAGTTCCCCCGGCAATCATCGCAAGGGCAAGAGCCATGACAGAGATTTCCACCAGCAGGGTCGGTTTCCAATGATCTTGCAACTTGCGTATGAATCCAGCAGCGTGTAGGTCACCGAGCCATAGCCCTAAAACATAAAGCATGTTCGGGCTGTTGACAAACCAAAGCGACACACACACAACAAAATAAATCATGTAACGGCCGACCCAAGCAACTTGCGCAACGACAGCAGCAAGGATATAGACGAGGACGGAACCCCAAAACTGATCGTATGTCGTCCAGAGAGCTGAGCCGACACTTAGCATGTATTGATGTCCTCGATTGGTGAAGAGATCGAGACAGAATTGCAGAAATCCCCAAAAGGAGCCAATCTGGTTCCAAGTAGGTTCCCATAGCGAAGAGGGTGCTAAGATCTGGGCAGCTTGGATAGGCTTTTGACCAAGTATACCACTTGAAGCGATTTGCCATTGGATAAATCCTACGACGATAGCAGGGAAAGCAAGACGGATCGATCGACGGAAAAGAGAGGAAGATAGAGACAACCATCTAGGACCGGTCCACTTTGCAGCAACCGCTCCTGGGATGGGAGTGCCGTGCGAGTCTTTGGGAACGGTGGGTCGAGTAAAAGCCGATCTCAAGAAGGAATGCGCCAGAACACGACCACCAAGCAGAAAATACATCCCAACAGCCAGTTGACCATTTCTCAAAAGACCTTCGACACTACCTTGACTGAGGGTGTCGGGGTGAGATTGGGCCCAAGTGAGATCACTGTAGTGATGAGTAAAGATCACCAACGAAGCCAAACCTCGAATGCCGTCGATCCATTCCAAACGATTCTGTCGACTGACTACAACGGGAGGTGGGCTGACAATACCCTCGGCAGGCGCAGCAGGTCCTTTTTTCTCATCCATGGCCGGACTAGAGGGGGGAATGGGAACATAAGAGGGTCTAGGACCTTTAAGGTCTTCGCCCATCTCCTTCGTCGGGTAATTGCCTTGCGCGTATTTCTCATCGACGTAGTTACCACCATCATGACTTCCGTTATCGCTTGTTCGCCACTCATGATTGAGTGCTGTACGCGAAGAATTGTATGGTAGACCAGGTACGAACCCCGCATCGGTTCCAATTGTGGAAGCTCGTCCGGACTCGAGCCCATCGGCATTGTAGGCACCTTGGCGGTAGCGTCCATAGGATGGAGAGGACGGTGAAAATGCGTCTGTGGGCATATAACCCGACTGACTCGCTTGACCGTTCTGATAGACATCGTAACCATCGGACTGAGAAAGAAGCGATTCAGAAGCCAGACAAGATTAAGAACACTGGAATTATTGAAAAGCTCACCTCTCGGTGAGGGTTTCCGTAACCACTCTCGGCGCTACCATCCTTGCCCGATGGATTGTTCATGCGATGGGCACTGGGTGAACGAGATTCCACCTTGGTGCGATCCCCGCTTGAATGCGACTCATTTGAATGACGATCTAGATCGTCTGGTTGAGCCATCATGGGGCTACCAGGTTCGCTGAAGCCCATGGCGCCCCCTCCAGACTGATCGTTCCTGACGGCATAGGCATTGAAGCCGCCAAAAGAGCTAAAGTTTTCGGTTGTAGGTACGGTGGGTAACGAGTGAAGATTCCTCGGCTCATCAGCCCGTCTAGCAGGAGCTGCTGCATTTCGACTACCACCAACGTCCATATAGGATTCGATTCGGGAATCGTCGGAGTACTGAGAAGTGTAGGTGTTGCGGTTCGTGGGATTTAACGAGTCGTCGTGTTGATCAGGCGGATGATGAGAATACATGACCGTTTAAAGGGCCAGAGGAAGATGTGGCAGAAGCCGGACGAAGAAAGACTGCAGAGGAAAAGGTCGAGTGCAAAGGAGTGGATAGGAGACGAGTTTTGAGGGCGTATCGAGTGAAGAGGGGGGAGTGGAGATATTTAAGTGTAAGATAAAAGGGGGTGGGGGTAGATGATGAGGTGGAAAGGAAACGAAAGAACAGGAGGAATGAAGGATAATCAAATGAGAGTCAGTGACCCGATCCGACTCATACTCTACTCGAAACACTTCAAGACAGAGATGACTGAAGCTGAAGGATGAGCGGGAGAGACAGTAACCAATAGTGTCCGTACGAGAAGACGAATCTGGATCCGGTGGGTTGGGTTGACCAGAAGCAGAAGGGAAAGTGAAAACGTGATATTGAGATACTGACCAGGAACGGAAAGGTCTTGATGATTTCACTAGCTCGAAACCAATCGGATTCAAGGAACAGCAGAGACTTGCAACTGGGTCGACTTCAACTCGATTCTCCTGGTCGTGTGGTGATATTGTGTTGTGTCGCTTGGGGAGTTCCTGTGGTGTTTCGTCAAAGCTTGTTTCTAATGATCCTCTCTAGAATCGTATCGAATAGAAGACAAGGTTACAAGGTCAAAGCGAATAAAAGGGCAGGTTAGTCCGAGCTGGTTGATCGTATAAATTGGAAAAGGTAAAGAACGAAATGGTGGAATCGATAAAAGTAAGAAACGCTGATGTGATGTGATCACTTCAGACTGCCAGGTACACCGATAGTGATATCGGAAGTGTGGTCAGATGAATCAAGAGGGAAAGATGGATCACAAGAAGGTTACGGAGGTTGTATGAGTGATGTAGTATAAAAGAAATCACTTGATTGAGAAAAGTCAAACCACACTTGGCGAAAATGAGTTGAGTTGAATGAAAATTAGACTTTTTGAACATCGAGGAAATCAAACACTGAACTACATACATAAACGTTTCAAATCTAATATCGCTGTTTATGCCCTGACTTCCTATGTATTTTTGTATTTTAAGTCTCGAGAACAAAAATTAGGGACAATATCTAGATAGAAACACCCAAATCGACCTCCAGACACTGTACCGAAGAGCATGGAAAACTCCAAAGAGAAGAATGCGTAATACAACGCTACAAAGAGTGGATTGAATATTTAATTCCAAATCAACTTACATTTTCGAAATAGCTGTGATTCCTTCACCGCCTCTTCAGCTCACATTAATGTCCAGAAATGACCGATTGACGTGACCTGTATGATATGCAGCCCAAACTTTTAACTTGAGTTGGCTGCGTTCTGAGTGCTCAGCAAAACGAAACAAGAGAAGACGAACCCAAAACTGCAGGAGCGAAGGAGATGGGATGGAGCTCGTTCGAGTGACGAAGCACGATGAGATTGAAGTATGTTTGAAGATACTGTTACGGGTACTGCGGTCGGTAAATTACACGTACGTAAGCACTCTCATATGACGCACGATGACTTGATGATCAACGCAAGTACCCGTCAAAAAAACTTTTCACTTTGACTTTCTTGTCGTTCGTTTTCACGCAAACACAAACTAACACGCTGCGGGGAGATGCGGAATGTCAGGTGCGTAAGGCAAGAGAGTCGACAGCGAAAGTGAGCGAGACGACAGTCACGGGTGAGTAAAAGGAAGGAAGGAATGATGAAGCAGATCAAGGATGAAAAAGTTGATAAGTAAAGCTGACCCCGAATCGATCACAGTGAATGTACGTACAATATTATGAGAATGAGTCGAATTTTATGATAAAAAATTATCAGTGTCTTGACGTAAGGAGAAATAAGAAATTATCGGTGTCTCGATGTAAAGAGAAAAAGTTGATAGAAAGAGATTACCAATCTGACCTTGATGAATGCCAGACAGATGCTCTTTGTTTAAAAGGGCACAGCACATCAGTCATCCATATATAAATGCACTGCCTTTTGGACAAATCCTTCAAGGGGTCCTCATCAGCCATTATGAGGATCATTTCAGTTTCGGATCAACGCCAGAGGAAGTAAGTATCTTCAAATCAAAACTTCACCAGTTTGCAGGCTCGGAGCAAAACAAATTATACACATTCATTTGTCAATATTTCCTATCATGATGGGATTTTCATCGAGTCACTTTGATAATATATGTAATGCGATGATCCCCTCATCCCCGTCTCGACAGACTCTAGAGTCCAGATATGGGTTGTTTCTGTAAGTATGAAATTGAAATGAAAAAAAATCGAGTTGAGGAATGTAGATCAAATTGGTTTATTCGATTGTATTGCCAGAAAGCCGGATGGTCAATAGGGGCTGTCAAACTAGGAAAAGTCGAAAGATTCCAGATAAAAATCTGGAACTCTGAAATTAGATTTAATTGGTTTTGTGTAGATGCTGATGTAAGGAGAGGTGGATCATGTTTCCTTTTTCGCTTCCTCAAGGATTTGTGAGGGCCAAGTAAGGCCCCTCCCAAATACAAAGTTTCAACTTTGTATTTATAGTTGAAACTGTATGAGTTGTATTTAATTAAATCTAATTACAGAGTTCCAGATAAAAATCTGGAATCTTTCGATTTTTCCCAGTTTGACAGCCCCTAATAATTTACCATCATCCTCCCTACAAATTTCTTACTTCAAAGCTAAGCGTTGGTTGAGGTACTTTGAAGTTCTTTGGGAAACCTCTCCTGCTTCAATTTATCTATGTAGCCACCTGGCCTGAAGTTCATCAGCAGGAATTCCAAATACTCACTCTTCTCCTTTTTCAACCTGAAAAGGAGAAGATTAACCTAATCTTTCAATCGAACTGACTCTAAGTACAAAAGTCTTCACATCCCCTTCAATCAGAATTCAGTTCAGCAAGAGGCTTTAGCTTTAACAGATGAAAGATAGAGTTTAAGAAAACCCTCTTCACTCTGCTCAGTTTTCTCACCTCGTTACTAGGGGCGTTCAAACTGGGAAAAATCGAAAGATTCCAGATTTTTATCTGGAACTCTGTAATTAGATTTAATTAAATACAACTGATATAGTTCCAACTATAAATACAAAGTTGAAACTTTGTATTTGGGAGGGGCCTTACTTGGCCCTCACAAATCCTTGAGGAAGCGAAAAAGGAAACATGATCCACCTGTCCTTACATCAACATCTACACAAAACACTGGGGCAGGGAAAGCTCATCTCTTTCTCTTGAGGCCGTGTTTGTATGTAAGTACTTGCACAACCGGCCTTTCCAAGTTTTAACGCTAAAGAGGTCTGATGAACTATTACTTACCGTCCCCTGAGGGATGCTTTCCCTCGGAACCTCTACCTCCAATTTACGGCTACGATCCTGATCCTCCCTCTCATCAACACCAACCCGGACCACCACAACATGTCCCCCAATTCAATCACCGATTTGAACAGTTTGTGTCTGGCCCATTGCCGCACTCGAGCTTTGCTTTCCATCGAACTTCAAACGGCGATTCTGGAACTTTCCTCCCGAATCATCACAGAGAAACCCCTTCTGCATCACCAATGGATTACGGAAACTCTCCCGTTCAAGATCAGACTCATCCACCACATCAACCGCTTCAACCGCTTCAACCACAGACAAACCAGGCAGGTAGAATCAATATCCAGCCGATGACTTGTCCATCCCCACCACCTGTCCCAGTCAAAAGTAAACGACGACGCAAGCAAAAGGCCGTTTCAACAGAAACGGCCTCGGTCAAAACCCCCAATCACACGCCATCCAACCCACAAGACGATTTCCACCGCCACTGGGCAAAACATAAGAATTCCTTTGGCGAATCGGCTAGCAATCTCTTAGTCCAATGGGTCCTCATTCCCGGTAATTACAATCGATGGCGCGAGAAGGGTTCGAAGAAAAATGTGATAGCCGAAGAGATTTCAGAATTCTTGACTCAAAAAGGAATAATCGGAAGAGATGGCCATTCAGTTATTGGACAAGTTAGTACATGTAGTATTTGAAGTGGCAAAACACCTATACTAATGCTTTTTCATATTCCAGATGCACACGTTGGAGGATAAGTATCGAGAAGCTCTAGAGATCACCAGGCAAACTGGCGGGGGACTTATTGGAGTCTCAGGGGAGAGATCGTATTCAGGTATGTAAATTACTTGTATTTTCGAAGTCTTCCAATCACTCACATCGTCTATCTATAGATCAAATCGAGGCGGTATGCCCTTCCTTCTATGAACTCGACCCAGTCATGGGTGATCGACCATCAGCGATGCCATTTGATCAGATGGACCTGTTGGACGACATAGACGAGCATGATGCCCGCAACACTTTTAATCTTGGTACGGCCAATCAAGATCACTTGGATATGGAAAAAGAAGACCTCGACGACCGTGACTTAGGGGATTTATTCAACCTTTCCGATACCAATGACATACCTCTCACCCAGTCAACTCCTCTAAAACGCGATACCCTCGTGGAGGCCATTCAAAATGCAGACAAAACATCAGCCTCACAAGACCGGAAGCGTCAGTGCAAGTCTAGTAGCAGCATGAAGGAATGTACTTCAGATTCACCCACCGATGTCGTAGTCAAAAGACGTCGACAATCAGGTTCTTTTTTGAAAGCGATTGGATTTAACGCTCAATCCCCGACCAAGCCTGTACTCAAGACTAATGCAGGCGAATCATGTGAAAAGTCAAATGAAAATTTTCAACAACGCGAACGGGCCATCCGAGCTCATACCAAGACGGCCGTTGGAACGCTGAAGATCGGTCAAGAGATGTCCACTTCGATGAAGACCATCAGTTCAGCTATCACCAACTTGGCCAACCCCAAACCCCCACCACGTGACAAAATCGCCAAGAAGCGCGATAAGATGCAGTTGCGCCGCGAAAAGTTGGAGCTTAAATTGTTGATTCACAAGCAAAAATCTGAGAATGATGTTTATACGCGAATTGATGGAGACTGGGATGTCTTCTAAAGAAGCTAGTGAGTTGGCAGTGCAACTCATCGAAAACCAAAAGCAAAGTAAGTCCAGGTTTGTGTCACATTGAATTGAGATCACTTATTGACCTATTCCTTTGTATGAAAATTGGTCAGAGTCTAGACCTGAATTGGATGCGTTAATGTATGATGACAGCGAGGACAGCGAGGACAGCAACAGTGATTGAACCCCAGATCACTCATTCTGCTGAAATACGAAGTTAACAAAATTTTCCATGTTGTGAAACTTGATGTTATGAGATAAAATCTTGTTGTGTGCTTTGATGGTTTTAATTTCCCTTTTTTTCTTATCTCCTATAACGTTCAAATGTATCGGAAACTCCGATGGGTAATAATCATCTCAATTTATTTTCTGTACCAGATTGAGAACAGAGTGTAAGTCCGATGGAGATTTCAGATGATGAAAGACCTCGAGCTTCATCTTTTCTCAAAAGCAATTTGAAACTTTTAATCATGTATAAGGAGTTTTTTCTTTAAACAAAGAGATATTCCAAAAAAAATCATACTAAGAAAAAAAACCACTGCTGATTTTGATCATAAGTTTTCAAATTTTTTGGATTTGTTTTATAAAGAATCAAAAGAACAATATATATTTATATATATTCCTGAATTTGTCTCGTGACATCATACAACTCATGTTTATTTTAGTCTCATTGATTTGTATCCTGAAGTAACCAAAGGTCTTTGCAATTGATCAAGACTGTTTCCCAATGAAAGACACAAGGAAATGTGTCTCATCAAAGTTGAGACACATAAAAAAAAATTGTCGCGAGATGATTATTGATTGGTACATCCGATTAATTTCTCATTTGACACAGTAATCACACCCTTTAGTGATGAAGGGCTACATAAAGAAAGCAAAGATGACTACTTATAAAAAAAATTTATGAAAATTGTTTTACAAGGATCTCAATGATGCCTTTGTTGGAACAGAGTGAATAAAGCCGCACGAGTGTCATCCGCTTCTATGGCATCATCATCAATAGCATCCCATCCTCCGTCCTCAATTTCATCCAAGTTGAAGGTATCATTTCCATAATCCTGCACTATCCGAGTGTCTTGAACATCGATCAGGAAGTTGTGTAGAATTACTGTTGCACTCAACAGATAATTAAGCCGCTTTGCTGATCGTACACCTTTAAGTGCCACTTGACACTGTTTCAAAAACTGCCAGCGAGCCTTCCACAGTGATATCGTGTGCTCAATCACGTAACGAAGCTTACTGAGTGCATTGTTGAAGTGGTTTTGGGCTTCTGGCAGGGGTATGTGCCAAGGTTTTTTGAAATTCGGTACTAAATTTTTTCTTGAAGGGTAACCTGAATCGCCGAGCAAATATTCGCCTTCGCTGAAGAATCGTTCAGGGGTTCTCGAGAGCTATTCAGCAAAGAAAATTAGCCCTGACCGTAAACGTTATGGAGTGAAAGCACTTACCTGAGTATTACGAAATACTCGCGAGTCATGGGCACTTCCGCACCAGCCATGATTCGCGTAGATAATCCGCTTGCGATGATCGCAAACGAGCATTGAATTCAATGCGTATGTAGACTTTTGCGTTCTGTAGTCCTCAATATTTTTCTCCGGACCTGTAGCAAGAGTAACCAGCGTCCCATCAATGACACCTACGCACCCTTTAAAAAAGCTATGCCGGCCAAATTCCATCTTGATTTTGCTGCGTTCTGCCTGGTCGGGCCATCGATAAAAACGATCCTTCAATGAAAGGATTGCTATAACACATCGATTAGTATAATTATAAATACTACCTTCTACAAGGATTGAGAAGTGAGGTCAGCAATGGATATTGGACCGAAGAAATGAAAAAAAATATACTTACCTGATATACCAAAACCCAAGGCAAGCATTCTGGGACTAGCACCATTTCCAGTTAACCCAAGATACGCCAGAGCTACCAAGAGTTGCCACTCAGGTGGGGCCTGCGGCGAGCAGGGGGAATCGTTCTCGAATATGTGATGCCCTCCGATCATGTGAAGTAACTTCACAAAAGTTTGCTTCTGCATTCTTGCCTGAGAAATCAACATAGGAGCTCAATCACATGGGATATCATGACGTGACATTCAGATATAGGTACTAACCAGGAGGCTAAACACAGAGCTTTGCTCATTGAAGAGCGTGGCAAAGCGTCCGTCAGGTGGTCCTCGTGCAGGTGGCCCTCGTGGTACTAGATAGCGTTGGTTTTGAGCCACGTGTAGCTGACTGAGCAAGCCTTCAACCTCTTCTTGATGCGAGAGTTGAATGAGAAAGACAAGCTGCCTTTCTGATTCATTCAAATTGTTCTCTAGCCATTGCATTACTAAGCTGAAGACGGTCATTAAGATGCACGAGATTTTGAGAATTCGAGGTGATTTCATATATAAGCAGACCGCCAGTTGTGTAATCGAAGAGCCCGCCAACGCATGAGCTAATGTTGATAGGCTGGACCGGAGGGGGAATGTAATCGTTGGATCGTTATCGTCAAGAGCATCCAGGGCGGTGTGAAGTTCTGATAGAATGGTTTGGCGACGAGTGATTCGAGTCATAAGAATTGAGGAAATGAGGTATGTAGGTTCTTTTTCGCTTCCTCAAGGATTTGTGAGGGCCAAGTAAGGCCCCTCCCAAATACAAAGTTTCAACTTTGTATTTATAGTTGGAACTATATCAGTTGTATTTAATTAAATCTAATTACAGAGTTCCAGATAAAAATCTGGAATCTTTCGATTTTTCCCAGTTTGAACGCCCCTAATGTAAGCGAGATTTCCTCTCTATGTACCTTCCTACTCGCTGCGATAGACTTGAGCCTACCAAACATGTGTATCCAACACAAGCCATGCAAGTAGATAGATCCACTCTTGACCTTCTGAGGATATACATACGACACCAGGCTCGATGGCTACCTACAACGTGCTCTCACTTTATCCTATTTTTGCCGTCACAACGCAAACCCATCACCCAGCGCACTGAAGTCATCGGTATGCTTATCAGAAGATCTTGCTCTGTTGAAACCTAGTGGTCGACCAGAAAGGGGATCATCTGGGATTTTCTTCATCACCCACATCTATAGGGGCATTCCTCGGTCCTGCTACTGGTCACTGGCTCAATCACTCTCAGTTTTTCCTGGATGGCTCGAATAGCAGGTTTGATCTGGATTCATCGGTCCAGATTTATGTCATGTTAAGAAATCATATCGTTTCAGGGAATCAGAAAGTTTAACTGATATAAATGTATGTATAGATAAGTGTGAAGAGATGAATTGGAAAGGTGACAATTCCGGGATCTAATATTTGGTTTAAAAGACCAAGAAGAAAACAGTGAGAGGAGTGAATATGTCTTGGCGTCTGACATATCCTTTGATTGTTTTTCTTTCCATTCCAGATCATCCTGCTCCTCTCCGAGAGTGTATTGTTCTTCCTTACTGAAGAGTCAGATTGTTATCTCACATAGATGGAGTCCGCACACAGGCGCCTGTGACCCGGATTACCGTGTGTAAGAAATCAAATCTGGATCACAATAAAGATTGATGAGTGTCTGCAGGATGCCCCCTGAAAGCATACGCTTCATTATGATCAACGCTCAGTACACACAAGAGACACTGCTAATCTCAAAAAAGAGATATTATTATTTGAGTGGATAAGTTTCATGTTCTCACAAATCACAGTTCCATATTGGCAAGAGTAATTTAAATTTGCATCATTCTCTTGAAGAAGAAAAAAGCTAAAAGGAAACTAGAAAACAACAATCTTTTAAGCTGCTGCCAAAGAAGAAGGAGGAACCAGAGTATGCGTTATGAACAATAGGTGAGAATAAAGAGAAGAGAGCTTGAGGGTTTTAGTTGAGTATATATATAAACAAGATCGAGAATAAAAACAAATGCAGGTTTGAGGTAATTGTAGGAGAGAATGCGAGATGACGAAAGGTAAAAATCGGAAGTATTAAATCAAAAGATAAAGGGAATCTACGGAAAAACAGATTTTCTGAAGATCTCAAAGCGTGGGAAACAAGATAACCGGAACAGTATAGATGTGTTCAGGATGTTTTCTTAGTTTTACCATTTTTTTGTTCACCTTCTCCAGTGCCAGCAGCACTACCAGTACCATACAATACCAATTGACCAATTTGTGATTTAGCCTCTGGTTGTTTTGCCAATGCACGTTCATCCAAGATGGTAGACGTCCGAATGATTTCTCCGAATTCTTCAACCTCAAATAATCGAACTCGACGCTCCCACGTTGCTTGACCGGCTGCTCCATAACCAGCGGATCCTGCGAAGCAGTTCCAGACTCCGTCGTGCCTTCGACATGTGTCAGTCAACTGTTTGAAAACAAGAAAGAGACGACAATCATCCACGGAAATGCCGTCAATGAACATCATACATGTAAACTAGTTGACTAAAAAATTGGACGTACGTGAGCATGGCCATTTGCGATCACCTTGACTTCAGTTTCTCCTGCTCCATCAGTCACATTCAATACACCTCGCTCAAAAAATCCCACACCTTTACTTGGACACATAGGGCCTTGCTTTTGGTTACCAAACAAAAGTTCACCACCAGTAGCGATATTTTTATCTGCCTTTTCATAGGCTTCTGGAAGTGGAATATGGAAGAACATGATAGCTGGTGCTTTTCGGGTCTTGCGAGATTTCTGTTGACGACGGACTAGCGTAAGGTGAGGGCTGGTGCTTCCAGTTGGACGATAACCGGCTGGACGATAAGGTCGTACAAGAGTGGGTTGATGTTCGGATGCGTTTCGGTACCAATCAATTTGAGATTCTTTTAGCCAATCATACTCCGATGTGGCTCCCATGGCCATGCTCCAGAGTTGAGATACTGTCAATGGACGGTGATCCTGTATGGGGGAAAAGGTATCAGTCAGTGGCATTCAGTGCAAAGATCTGTGATAAGAAAAGAAGACGGCTACGAACATGGGAGTCGAGAAAGTAGAGTGTCAAGGCTTGAACTTGATCTGTCTGGCTGCCATTAACACCCAAGACATAATTTCCAACGCCCATATCCGATAATTCGTCGACATCCGGAAAACCCTCGTCACTACCTGGAACACCGGGTCCCGCTTTACCAACAAAGTATGGCATTCGTTTTAACACATACATTTGTTCTTCCTTGGCAAGAGCTTTATCGGAATCATGATTTCCAAACACAACGGTCCAAGGGACTTGCTTATCGGCCATCAAATGACCTACCTTGACAAGGGTCGAGAGTGTATCAAAGGTCTGCCCGTCACCACTCAATTGGTCACCTGATGAGACAACAAGGTCAGGCTTCTGTTTGTCTATCACATCTGAAATCCATTTCATTGTGGATGCGTCTGCGCCTTCTTTTTCACACGAGGGAAGTAGTTCAGCATCTTTGCAAGTACCTCCGGAAGCACTGAGATGAAGGTCAGAAATCTGAAATAGGGGGAATTTTAAAATCAATTCCACCTGAAAGATGATAACTATGTTCGAAGCAGAAGGAACAAAAGGTGACTAACTTGAAGTATCTTGAATTTCCCTTCAGAGTTGAAGAAAAGGTTGGGCGGAGGTGATGCTTTGACATTCTCTCGTCGAACAACGATATCACACTGTATCTTGTCCATCGGGTTATCCGCCTTGAAGACCGGGCTACTGAGACGCTCGAAGCCCCACCAAGGTTTCGTTTCCGCTGGGTTTCCCCAGATAACGTCTACCTCAATGATTGGTCGAGGTTGAACGGTACCATTGTAAGTCGTTGAACGAGTGAAGTAAAGTTGGGCCGGCGCGACCTTGCTAGGCCAAATGCCTGTGCGCATGTTTTCGCCTGCTGGTTCCCAACCATCACGCTCAATTTCGGCCTTCATCTCTCGGGTTTCAGCTTCAGAATCTTCAAGCACCCTTAGGCCTGTGATAGGCTGGACACCTTGAACATGACCAGGTACGTAGGCTGTCTGCATTCGACGATAATAGATTTCGGTGTAGTAATGTCCAACTCCCTTACTGAGGTCGCGTGGAACACGGACCCATGGGCCGTATAATGCCTTATCCCTTGCGGATTGAATTGGTTCACAGAATGAAGGAAACGCCCAAGGAGGAAACATGCAAGCCTTGACAGATATGTGCGTAAGAGGAGAAGGGTCGAAGAGAAGTGGGTTCCAGTGATGAGGTGGAAGCGGTTGTTGCTCAGGTGGGGGTTTATTGACTGAGAGCGCGGGTCGATGGGTGTTGTTAGCTGAAGGCGAAGATGTCGAGATAACAGGAGAAAGGTGATCGGCAGCTGACGAAACGTCATTGATGAGGCTGACCGTAGCATGTGATTGAGCTCCGAGTCCGGCTGGGTCTTTGTTCGGCAATGCTGGCCCAATCCAAATCATGACCGCAAGTACGAAGGCAGCAGCAGTGGCCAGCAGGGCATAAGACACCGAGTATTTGACTTTCTGAATTCGCTTATAACGAGTGCCATCTTGAGCTGGTAGCAAAAGCTCAGCGTCCTCTTCGTCTTCGAGATCTTGATCGAAGCTGGTCTGGCGAGGGATTGGAGAAGATGATCGGAATGGCATTTTGAAGAACGCAGATGAGGTTGATGAGGTTCGAAACCGTATAGCTTAAAGGTTGAAGATGAAAGTGAATGGAGATGTTTGCTCTGCAAGTTCGGAAGATCAGGTATGAATAGGTGGTAGACCGATCCAGCGGAGGAAGGCGAAGTGATTGAAATGTTAGAGTACGAATGAAGAGTGTTGAGTTGGAACGAATTAAGGATCTTACTAAGTCAATCGCGAACAGAGCTAAGGATTAAGCTGAGTGAGATTACTTTTAAGTTAAAGATTCAGTAAAGTGTGAAAAGTGAGGTTATCCTTTGACTTGTCTCAGTTTGATGAGTGTTTTATTTTTTTTTGGTTGACTTGGTAGCCATCCCTCGTGATTGATCTCATCGACAAAAGCCCATATCAGTTCATGAGAGACTATGTATGTAATCCAATCAATTCAAATTCATTTCCCTCGTCGTAGTCCTTTTTGCTGGGCCGCCTATTGAATTCTCTGGAGACTAATCTCAAAGATTTGTAGCCACCGTTCGAAAGTAACCATCGTTATGACAGCTACTGGACCGGCCTGATTGTAGCATCTTGAAAATCAGATCGTGATGAAACGCGCTCCCCGTACATCTCCTCATTACGTGTCTTTGCAAGGTCCATTATTTATCTTTGTAGAAATTAGAACCTTCAAAATCAAAATTAACTCCTTGGAAGGCTTCTTCTGTAAATAATTATCACATTTCCTCAGAAATTCTTGATGATCTGTTACATACAACATTCCGGATCATTATGAGTCAACATGCGCTTCTTCACAAACCTTGAAGAGGTTCATTCATCAAAAAGCCAGCCCTGGCAGTGGCAGGCTGGCTTAATCTTGTTACAGGACTTCGGTATCTCCCTACCATCATAAAATTTCCAATGCTGGGATGACATCACCAACTGGCTGGTGATTTTGTTCTCTGAGCCAAGCCTCTTCCATTCTTCCCAAGGTTTTGGGTTTTATGAGAATTGCAGGACGTGATGGAATTGTTGAATTCTATTGAGAAAAATGGTTGAATCAAAAAAATATGGCAATCTATGCCTGTTACCAGTAGGAAAGCTCCCATGTGTTGAATGAAAAATGTATCAAGGAGCTGTCTTGGAGCCTCAGGATGGCTTTCCTAGCTATGAACTTGGATCTACCATAAATCATAGCTTTGAGATCAAGGGTCTTATTTGAAACTTGAATACAAGACCCATTGTGAGTAATCAGCATCAGAAAGTTTATGCTGACTTGGATTTTCTTCCAGTCACAAGGCTATATTTTGTAGAAGGAGTTTTAGCTTGTGCAGTCATCTGGAGGACCAGATTGAATTCCTCCCTGCCTCAATGCTATATCCTTCATCCATTCAGACTAGATCTGCCCAAAACGGTTTTTATGATTATGCCTCAAGAACAATTCACTATCAATTTTTCTTCTTCATTGATCTTGATTTGAAATAACAATGGTGAAAGAAGGATATAAATACCTGAACGCCCTGGTTCAGATTATTGATGGCCAGAGATCACTCACTCTGGGTCTCAAGGGTCAGAAATGCCTTCCAAGGATCCTCATCAGATAGGATTGATGATTGGAAAGCATAAGCTAATGTTTGTAGGAAGAAATTCATCCACAAATTGAGACTATGGATTTCTTGTCACCTGGCCAATAATTGCATAATAACAGAATTCAATGTAGAGGATTTCACTAAAGATGTTTCAAACAGAATTCAAGGGTTTCATCCAGTAAGTTTATATGTAACTGGGATAAAGAAGCATCCTTCAAAGGCACAAGCTTCAAAGCAAACTTTAGCAATCTTTGGAACCTACACTTGAACCAACCGTACCGGCAGCTTTTGAATCTTCCTCTCAGGTATGACATTTGTCCTCCCAGGAGACCCATAGATATAGCCCTGATTTGGAAAAAAGAAGGAGACCTTGGATATCTTCCCAATGCCAGGCTTGAACCCCACTGCAACCCAAACACAACTCAGAATTAATAGAACAGCATATACCAGATTCAGATAAAGAATCCATATGATGATGCAGAAGATGTTGAGAAACATGAAGATTTGATAAGGAACAGGGATGAAGCAAGATTGCAAAACATATACAAAAGTCCCATGATTTCAATCCCTGGCTTCCCTTTGCATATCACAGGTGAAAGACTTGCATCTGCTTCAACATATGTTGCATGTGATCTTCAAATTCTGATCATGAAAATTCTGAAACATATGCTGTTGGAGTATATTCACCTTTGTTATGTCTTAGTGTTTCTGACTTATTGTTATGTTATTAAACTCATGTGATGTCAAGTGTCTTTGTGAATATTCTCACTTTTTACTCACAAGATTCAAACCTAACCTTGACATATATCACTGCTTTATATACCTTCTTCCTCATCCTCAGACAGCTTCTTTTTTATTCATCCAAGCTTTCTGTTTTAGCCAAAACCCTGCACATCTCATCCTCATACATCTTCAGCATTTGCTATTGATTACTTAGACTGAGCTTTGTGTTTTCTTTCTTGTTTGTTTTTGATCAGTTCCTGATCAAGGATTCAGAGAATTCTTTATACACTGTGACCATTGGAGTTTACAGAAGGACACCATATTTGGAGTGATAGTTGCTTTTGTTTATTTTGTAATATGCCATGATCCATGTGCTGAAATTTCACCAAGGGTGATGAGACTTGTTGAAATTGATTGTGCAGCTTATCATCAAAAGTGCTTGTCAGCTCATACAAAGATGGAATTTGATATGTTTGACAGTTTTTTTGGTTTGGACTACACATATCTTCCATCAGATCACAAATACAAAACTTACTTTCAGTTCATCAAAAGAAAAAGAAGAAGAACAGGTAGAGTTTCTTGGTCAAACACATTTTTTACATCCAGTGACCAGGGTATTACTAGGACTTCAGGTTCATCAAGTATTCAATCGCAAAATCTTCTATGCGTATCATCAAGTCCTTCAAAAATTTCATTAGTTATTTTATCAGAGAACAGGAGGAAGATATGCAGACAAAAACATGGGAGAAGAATATAAGACTAGTAATTAGGCTTTGGAGCCAATGAGACAGTACAGAAGAACAGATAATATCAGTCAGGACCATCAATGTTGAAAGATATTCAAGAAAAATTGAGCTACTGATCCAATATACAACTTAAGCCCTGGGTTATCTATTTGATAGATTCAATCAAACACATCCACTTTTGAATATGAAATGTGAGTAAAACAGATAATACAAATTCATGCATTCATTGATCACAAAAGAGATTACACCAAAGCACTTCTGGAACAGATTTTTTGGAGTTTAGGAAATGCAAAGGTAAATAAAAGGAATCAATTGGGGTCACAAAGGTGAAAACTGGGCTTCTATCTAGTTTCCAAACTCAGACTTTTTGGCTGTGATTGGGAAACTAGAAACTGGACAAACTAACAACTTCAGACAAGGAGACCAAGTTGGGAAACTGGTAAACTGGGGGAACAACCTGGGTTATGAACTTTGTATCCTCTAAATGAAGACATACAGACACACCACAAAGCAGAAAACCATGCCTGCATAAATCTTCCCAATCAAATTCATAACATACAGAATAAGCTAGGTATCAAGTTGTTCAAGTTGATAAACTCATTTGATTGCTGTGATTTGTGGCGCCTCAAAGAAGAAAATTCAAAAAGTAATGCTTTGTATAGTATTCACCTGTCACAACTTGTGAGTATGGATTTGTTATGATGATGTTGTGCAATCAAGACTTCAAGGCTATCACAATTAGGTGATTCCTGTTATGTGAAGAACGGGGAGGATGAGAGGTCTATGTGTTGAATTCACTCATAATTCCCTTCCAAAGAATGTGTGCTAAAGAGTGTTGTGATTATGCTTGATTCTGTACACATCCCCACACCTAGCATTTGTAACCATCTGGTTTGGACCAACACCTAACACCAAGATCCCCCTCAAGCATCTCCACTAAAATCTGCCTACAGAAAAATCCCCAGTACCATTGCAGAACTGAGTGATTACAAAAACCACTTGGAGGGTACTGTACACTTGTCACCCTTTGCTTATGGGCAAACTGTGCGTGTGTGTTTCTCTGTCTTATATACTCAGATCCTCTTGAGCTCCTAATTGTTCCCTCCATATTGCATGGAGCTGGGACACTCAGAGTGAGTTCTTTTTTGTGTTTTCCTACTTACTATACACCTGGACCAGTACTCATTCATGAACATTACTGAGTCAAGGGGTAAGTGTTGTGAGTAGGAAAAGTAAATTCTTTACTACTATATAACTAACCTGAGCCAAGGGATCAGTGTTGTGAGTAGGAAAGTTGAGACCTCTATAGGCGCATCCCTGGGTCCTGTATGAGATCACTCATGCCTTTGTTGACATGAATATTTCATCAATTTGTTATAATATCAAACCGGACTTGTTGCACAGATTTCCTAGTAGCGAAAATACAGTAGCGAAGATACCGCAACTATTGTCATTTTTGATCGTGCTGAAGATCTAAGACATTATATGTAGACACGATTCTTCGTGCGTTGATAAGCACTGACTTTCTCTTTGTACTTGACAAGAACTTGGTAAGATCTGATGCTGTGGGCGTATGTTCACATCTGTAAGTCGCCAAAAGTCCCGGAGAAGTTTAAGTGTCGAATCAAGTATGGAGAAAGAGTGGAGCAAATTGTGTGATGACTCGTGAAGAGTTGAGCCGTCAACAGCAGGCTCTATCCGAGTATGTATAAAGTCGTATCACGCGCTTCGTCAGAATTCCAAAAGAACTCGATCCCCTTCTTCTTTGGCTTGACTGTTGAGGTCTTTTACTGTGATTTTTCATAACACCTGCCTTGGCCACTTTGCACAGATTTTCCAGCATGTTGCGAACATTGTAGGGTATATCCTAGGAGGCCCTCGGTTAGGGTTTGTCGTATAGGAGTCTGTGGTGGCTTTCAAAGAAGATCTGTTTGGTATGGACTGGACTTGTGTCAATATTTCGGAGAAAAGCGGACAAACGCCACGCGGAGTTCGACTTGGCTTTTTCCCGCCGGGGGCCATGTCGTCCAAAAGATTCGAGCCATCTGGAGGAAAGCAAATGCGCCTTCAAACTAGTCCGATCTCGTCACTCGACCGGCGATCACGGTGTCGTTCAAGCCTGTGCATACCGTACGTATCTCTCTCCGGAAATAACCCCCCGATGGCTAGATCCCACATAGCTGCTATGGCCTTGCAGTATGGGTCGATGGATAGCAAAGGTATTGATGTATGAAGGATACACCAAGCTGAACGACAGATCTCGTTCGGTGTGCTGAGTTTTGCTTCGATGTTTCTGATCTCCATAAAAGCTGTTTTGAATCAGTGTTGTATGCAAAGTGCTAAGTAATCCGTTGCCTTCTGGTTGTCTACGTTGTACATCACTTAGCCGGTATCTTCACCTGCATCATGGGAGCAATCACAGCATGTATAGAAGTACTGTATCATCTCACTCTTGGGTAGATTTTAGTTCGAAAGAAGGATCATCGAGCTCATCGAGATGCTTGTGTTGAAGGCGATTGGAAAATCTTTGCTTGATTGTACAATTGGTGGGATATACAAAGTTGTGGAAAGGAAAGGAAGACTTGATGGGCTTGAATGACTCATGTTGTATACATAGAGTCCGATCGAGATGGGGATACCGGTGATTGGGAGAGATGATCAAGAGATTTTGAGACGAAGAGAAATAAGGATGAGGTTGAAGTAGAGGGGGTGGCGCAATTGGAAGAATTTAGATGATTGTAATACATAATCAAACTAAAGAAAGCATCGTAGGGAAGGAGATCATAAAAAATCGACCGATAACCCACATGGATGGTAATTCTTGAGTCTCGTCTTGATGTGGGCTTGAATGCATTGGGAAAACTTTCTCAAGACATACACAAATCCAGGAAAGATATAAGAAGAGACGAGGAAGGTGATATAAGTGAAGTGGATTCAGACTGCCATGAATGGAAAAGAAGAACAAGGTCAAGAGTGAGTAAGTCAAATGGTAAGCTTGAGTCCTATCTCATCACCACCTTAGCAGTGAAATTGACTTTAGTGATGATGAATTGTTGACTATGGATGTGGTCATCAGTTGTCAACAAGATGAGTTTATTAAACTACACATTTCGAGTTCAATAAGTTCCTTATGGTCCTCTTCTGATCAAGCACCTCATCACACTCAAGCTCACGGTAAATGATTTGTTGCTTATCTTTCTTTTTTCTTTTTCTTTTTGAATTTCTTTCGGTCGATAGTCTTCTGGAACCTCACTTGGATCTAGTTCGCTATCTTTTCATTCTTCCTTTCTTGCATCAGACCTTTTCGACCTTGATGTATGTGGTTTTTCAAGCTGACGGACTCAATACAATTCAGTGATTTCATTCCTCAATCCTCAGCTTATCGACTAGATCAACCGAGTGAGCACTTTCTAACTCGATTGAACATCTGCAATACTCTTCTTCCTCTTCCTCAGTCAGTCCCACACCCAATCACCCACCTCTACAGACATGCATCGACTGTAGCTATCAATCCACCTATCGGACCAGAAAATCAATGGGACATCCTTGAGAGCTTAAACATTCAGCTCGTTCTAGCTTCCTTCGTCAACGAGTTTTCTTTGCTTCACTTTGCTTGCAAAATCCGTAAATAAAGCATGTGCAATGAGCAAGAGAAGGCAAATTGAAGACAGACAGTTTGAACTTGAGCTGCATCACGGTCTCAAGCATTCCTTGTGTTTGCTTACCTACCTACCAACGGCCTGCCAGCCATTATTATTATTTCTTGACCTGGCTTGTGATTTAGCCTAACTGCCTGACTCGGCTGGTGCTTGAGATGTGAGCTGTCGTTTGTCGGTCTTCTCTTTAGTTACCTCTGTGCACTCTAATCTTACCAATCTTCCCTAGCTCTCTAACGTCCAACTTCCTTCACCTTTCCATCTCGCTCTCATCTTCGTCCGTCTCCTTCGGCTGACATTCAAATTGGATTCCACATTCGCCCCTCTCATCGATCTCCATTGGTTCTAAGGCATTCGTCTCTCAAGGTTGCGTGTCTCTCGATTGTCTTTTTCGACTTCTTCACTTATCTCCCTCGACCGCTCTTCAGGTCATCCCGCCTTCGCGCTGTGATTCAAACCTTTCGCTTCTGGGCTATCACTTCCTTAGCTGCTTTATCTTTGCCGCTCAAATCAATCTTCTCACCCTGTGCCTCGTCTATTTCTGTGTTGGCTCACCGTCTTCTTTCCCCCCCTTAATCTCCTTCACCCCTCGCTTGACAGAACCCATCATTTTTATGTCGGGTGGCTTACTGACCCCCTGGTATCTCTTCCCTCCCAAACTCCCCTCTTCTTCATATAGTCTTTTGCGTCAGTCAAGTTTTTACAGCCCAATTCGGTCCCGTGATTTGATTTCTTTCAGTTCTCGCCATCTCAACCGGATCAGTCAAAATCCCTGTCAACAAGCATCTTCCGGGGACCCTTCGATTCCAGTGTAGTCCATTTGATAGGCAACCCTGTAAGAGACTCGGTATGTGTTTTCTCCCGTTTCTTCATGTGATCATGATTCATGCCGGTGAATGAGGTCAAGGACCCGGATCACACTTCTGTCTTGAGATGGAATATCCGAGTCGAAAATGTTCGGACCCTTCCTTAACTTACCTATGCTTCTCACCAATCTCGCTCCATGTATCATGTCCTGTTATAGCTTTGAACGCGCATACATCCACCGCATCAATTACCCACATCAAATCATCTACGCTTCCACACCTCCTCAACAACATCACGTATCCCAATCTCGCATCAAAATAATCTCAGAATGACGACTACCAGCCCAACTGAAGCTCCATTTACCGCTCCACACCCTGTTGATCAAACAGAGGTGACTTTTGACATGTCCAAGCGAAGAAAAGGCGTGTGCAAGTTTTTCAATTCTCAGAAAGGATTTGGGTTCGTGATTCATGCGCTTTCTTTCTGGCACGCCAAAGCTGATGTTGACCATGTGCTTTTTAATACCGTGACTGCGACTACGATCTAATTTTTACACGCAAACCGACACTGAATTGACGTCCAGATTTATCAACGACGATCATCCTGATGAGTTAGGAAATCAAGAAGGTTAGCTCTCAGACGCGAACATGGCGAAGAGCCAGTACAAATATCAAAAGCTGATCACTCTGAATCTCAAACAACTATAAGTATTTGTTCATTATACCTCTATTGGTGGTAAAGGCGGTTTTCGGTCATTGGCCGAAGTAAGTCCTTTGCTTTCATTCCACCAATACGCCCATGGACCTTCCCTGATGCATTTGATATCTTATTTGACAGGGAGAGGAAGTGAGTCGCTTCCCGCGAATTTGAAAAGCCGCCGTTCTGACTTTTGTCCTGTCTCAAGGTTGAATACGTCGTTTCCCCTGGTCACAAAGGTTTTCAAGCTACTGAGGTCACTGGGCCGTCGGGTGAGTCAGATTCGTCCGAGAAACCCCATGTAGTTGTTTCTTGAAACCGTTCAAGACTTGGTCGGCAGTCAAGATTAGGCATCTGACTCCCGCGGTCCTTTTGATCAGCCAAGTCTTCCAAAGCCTTGTGTTCATGGGCTTTCGTGAATCAGTGTCTTTGGTAAATTTTATAACAATACTGAGGTTGTCTGTTTTTTCTGTATTTCTTATTCTGTGACCTGGTGTATCAATCTTGTGGGTTGGTCTCTGTTTGGTTTTTGGTACCCATCTGTTTTGTCCAACAATCCTCTTCGATTCACTTCAACACACGGCCTCGAACTTCAAATCTAAATCCGCAAATATCATCCATCTCTTGCGATGCACGCCGATCTCAGGTCGTGCGGTACAAGGCGATGTCAAATCAAAGCTGCCCAAGACGCCAACTTTTGTCCCGTATCCTTTGGGAATCATGCGTTAGTCATAATCGATTTCTTGGCAAAGTCAAACAGAATTTCGCTATCTATGTCTATAGCTAATCAGTATCGTCATCATTTATTCATTTGAATCACTGGGAATTGGTAGCGGCAACATACGCAATCGGAGCTGGGTCCCCTTATATGCAAGGCGAACCATACATGTCTCCTCACCCTGGAAGCGTCTACGCTGGATCACCCTACGCCTCGCAAGTATTCTATCTGCCTTCCCCAGTGGGCGTTTTCCCCGCTGGCCACTCTCCGAGTTTAGGGGCCATGGCTCCCTTTCCCAACGTTCAAAGTCCGCATACGAATATGCGGTCCCCGACAGTTCCCTTCACGCAAAATCAAAATGGTCAAATGTCCATGGCACTCTCTCCTCAAAATCCCTCCGGTGGTTTCGGATTCGGAAGTCCTTCAATGACTTACGGTTTTGGTACTGCAGGATCCAACGTGTTGGGCCATAGTACCGGAAGCACTGGGGATATGCGCTCACCTGTGGCTGGATTAAGTGCCTCAAGCGGCACCTTTCCCTCACAATCTCAATCGGCTTTCGGTGGTGGAGCGAATACTGGATTGGGTCTTAGGGCTGAGTCAGGAGCCGGAGAAGGTTCTGTAAGACATGTTCGAGAGGACCGCAGAGGAAGTCATTCAGGTCCGGGGGGCTCCGGGCTCGGTGGATATTCTACTCCTTCTTTGGTCTATTCATCAGCCGGGCAAGGAGCTTTCTGAGTTCCACATCTCATGCGTTCTCGAATATTCATTTCTTTTCCGCGCATTTTTTCAAAATTATCACATTGTCTTCTTCATTTGTCCATCCGACACAAAGATAGAGTTGAGGCGAGTTGACTGGTGTTCATTGTTTGCCTCGAACCTCGGACTTAGCTGTCGGCGTGGGTCCAGATCTTGACGTAGTGATTGTACCTTTACCACTACTTATGTAAGATGATTTATCCACAATAGTGATGAGATGATCTCAGCATACCTCTTCTATGCGTGTGCTATTTTGGCGTGTTTCCTAAAGAAAGAAATTTTTCTACAGTACTATTCTACTCCGTTTTACCTAAATAATGCGTTTTTGTTTCCTTCTGAGCATCCTCTTACAGTGGTCTTGTGTTTGATTGTGCTCCTATTCATTTCATTCAATCAATAACATCACCAATCTACCTTGTCCCATTTGTGTAAAATTGGTGGGTTTTCCACTGAGGTCGCAGACCATTGTATCCAAGCATACAACCCGCCACACTTGTGGCGTTTAAGCATGACATGTAGCAATCGTGATGCTAGCTTCAGGACGATTATGTGAAGCCTATTTACCAATCATAGCATTTCTATACCTCAAGTGGCGCGCGCGGTCATGCATTGTATGAAAATTTGCTATCAGTATGTGCGACGCGAGACGGGTCCTTGGTGGATTTGAATGAGGCGAGAAGGTAGACATATGTGACTTGTGGTTTTAGTACTCTGTTAGTCAGAAGTCTAGTGTTGCAATGAGGTCAGCAAAACCGAGGTACCAATCATTCAGTTAATCATAATCTGCTCAAAAGCACAAAGTAGCGAGTAGGATACAATCATGATACAAAGTGAACAGTCTGCTCGAGTAAATGCACAACAGGATTAATAGAGAGTCGAAGCTCATCGGGGCTCTTTCTATGTCACACCAACCAAGGCCCAAGGCAAACATAGCACTGTCTAAGTCTGCTGATTCACGACGTATAGCTGAAGTGGAACCATAGCACTTGCCTAAGTAGGCCAAAGTCTATACCACATTTGACATATTTTTTTGCATAGTCAATCCATCAATTCACCATTAAGCTTTATGATTATGGTTCTGTGATAAATACAATCTAGAATTACAAGCTAGATGCTGAAGAAAGAATTTGATGAACCAACCTAGGGAATCCAAACTAAGATCAAAATTTTCTATGTAATATTATTCTGAGCACTTCAAAATAAAAACCCACTCGAAGGATCAAATTCTGATTATCAAGAAACCTAAGATGATTGTAAGAAGAGCTTTGATGGGTGAGTTGAGTTTAACAGCATACGAGGTTTCAGTTTCAGCAGTCCTAAAAGATGTATTATGGATCAGGACCAAGGATTTTTTTTTTGAGATTGACTAATAGAGAGAATTTGAAGGAAATACGTACTGTTTTGCTAACATCTCGGCTTCGGAATATACTTTTTCTTTTCCTTCCGAAGTTGAGTCAATTGATGATGAGTTGTGGGAGGATGAGTTATGCGAAGAAGAGATCTGAGCATTGGATGTCGCGTTTGTAGATTGAACAGCTTTACTTGAATCATTGGTTTTCGAGGAATCGCCGGATGAGATTGAGGGAGCTAGAGCTAAACCTTGCCGATGCACAGGTTGAACAGCACTGTAGGACCCATTGGTTTTTAAGGAATCACCAGAGGAGATCACGGGAGTTTGAGCATCCGATCCTGATTTAGCGCCAACGAGATCGGTCTTATTACGATTGGCGAAATCGACAGATCCGTCTTGAACAATTTTAGATGCTCCAGCTGTGGTGTTTGAAGTCGAAGACACATCTTGAAAAGCTGAAGAGTTAGTCAAAATGGTTACATTTCCAACTGAGATGTTTGAATTTAAACTCATATTTGAACCCGACACAATGCTGTTATTGAACGTGGCAGATGGACTGACTGTTGGGTAGCTAGAGGAATTGGTTGTAGGCAGATTATTTGATGGTTTCGGAGCTACAGAGCTGGAATTTTCCTTGGGAGCATCGGCTGTGATGTTCAAAAGTGATGAAACGTTTTTGTGAATTGAAGAGCCCATCGGACTATACGAATTTGTAGCCGAGATGTTTGGATATGAAGTTGCGTTTACATCGCCATTGTTCCTCAAGGAAGGTGGGATGTCTTTCAGATTGCCAGAGAAATTAGCTGAGGTCAGGTTAGTTGATGATCCCAACATTGCAAAGCTGGCATTTTTGTTAGCCGTGTTGTTCAAAGTTGAAGAGCCCATCGGACTGTATGAATTTGTAGCCGAGATATTCGGATATGATGTCGTATTTGAACCCGACACATTTGTAAAATTGCTCAAAGAAGATGGGCTGCCTGTCATATTGCTAGAGGGATTGGCAGAGGTCAGGTTAGTCGATGACTCCAACACTGCAGAGCTGGCATTTTTGTTAACTGTGTTGTTCAAGGTCGAGTTCAATCTTGAAGAATTCATCGAAGCTGTTTTATCTAGAACCGTATTGTTTAAAGATGATGTCAAATTATTGCTCAAGGTATGCGAGCCCTCGGTCAAGTTGCCAGAATGATTTGCTGAGGTCAGGCCAGTTGATGATGCCAATACTTCAGAATTGAAGTTATTCCTGGAAAAAGACGATGTGTTTTGAGCCGAAGTACTACTCTTGTTGCTGATCGAAGCGGTACGATTGGAGATGTCCAAGCCAGTGCGGTCTCTAGAATGAATAGACCGCGGTTCACGTGAAACGATAGAAGTGATCGAGCAAAAAATCGTGACCAGAGTTCCTAGAGCGTGAGGTGAAAATTTACACATTTTGATGGATGGGTAGGATAGATAGAAATCAAGAGTGGATCTGCCCGGCAGTATTTACAAAGGAATGATTCCTGGATAGGATTGCGAGGATTATTATGCTAGATCACCGAGAGTTGAACTATAAGTACAAGGAGAAGTTTATTTGATGAAAATATGTGCAAGTCGCGGTGGAAGCAAATGGGTTGAAAAGATCAGGCTTCACATAGGTCTTTATAAAATCGATGCTATAGGTTTGAGATCACAGTAGTGCGTCAGTCATTATGAATAACAGCTCGGCATTGCGCAGGGATCGCCGGGCCAACGAGGCTCAGCATTGCCTTGGCATAGAGCAAGATACGCGAGTACAATAGTTGTCAACTAGCTTGCTGGCAAGATTGTGCAATATAGTCGTGTGATCAGGTGCTCAAAAATTGGGAGAATTCAATCAACACACAATCAACAACTCTTCTGAAAAGTTGAAGAAACAATCGTTATGTATGTATCTTGAATGGGGCAAACACGTAGCTCACATCATCTTGAGCCCTATGTCTGCCTGGCCACAGGCATCACCTCACGGTGACCCGCGCTATTCATGTACGTTGAACCCTACGCTCAAATTTACCGACTCGCATATTGGCAGCGCGGTGGCTATTCCGCTCTGATGGAAATGGGAAGCATAGACTCAGCTGGAGAGCGCTTACCTAAACTTAAACGAAGTTCAAAAACGAGTAAGTGGGATTTTTTTAAAACAGCCCGGATTTGAGGCTTAGATCAATAAAACTTTTACTGAGTCGAAATTGGCGACATCTTGAGTGGCCTTCGCAAGTGCTCATCGTCCATTCGAATAATTGGACCTATCTGAAACCCTAAGTATAGGCTCAATCTTATTTTCGAGTTCAACGCTTCTATGATTATGACTGATGCTGCAACGGCTCCGAATGGCTTTGCAGCATGGTGCCAAGGCAAGCAAGAGACAAAAAAGTACCATGAATTCCACTTGGCACCAAAGATGCGCAAAGGTGACTGGGGATTACGCTATCACAGTGATAGATGGTCCTTTGATGTTCTCAGCCACTATTCAGATCATTCAGATGTGTTCATAATTGAAAAAGCGAAATCCTAAAAACTCAGACGTGCTACACGGTAACATTTTTACACTAACAAGGATCCGTTCACCGCAGCATCCATTTGAAACCTACGTGAAGAGCATAATGAAGCATAGCTCATACAATAAGGGACACAATAAAGGAAAACAGGTGGATCTTGAGATAAAAACGATTACCAACACGGCGTAGGATAAGAAATAAATATTGTCTTTCCCTTTGGATATTTTTTTCTGCTCTCTTCAACTTCTCAATAAAGGATGAGGAAGAGTAAAAGGCCCGAGGTTTAAAGAGGTATCAATTTTAATCAAGTATTTTAAAACAACGTGTCATCCTAAAGTAAGACAGCGGATCCGACAACAGTGAAGGCAGCAGTCAAGATTGCATTCATAGGAGAGATCAGGCTAGATCCAAAAAATAAAAACATCCAGTCAGGTTTCGCATTTAAAGGCATAAATTGGACAAAAAGGATACTTACGCTCCGTTGTTGGTAGGCCCCTCAGTGGAGGTTTCGTTACCAGAGCCTGAGGAAGTTCCATCAGGCGATGTGGTCGAGTTCATGCTGCTAGCATCAACACATCCTGTGCAAGCTGGTAGCAAGGAAGAGGGATTGATGCTTAATTTCTTACTCATAGTTAGATAATCCTTGTATTGTGAAATGATCAAAGGCTTACTAGCTTCTCCGCTGGAAGGACCAGTGCAAGAGTAAGCGCCATCCTCGTTACTGCAAACTAAGAAAATGCAACATAACACATCGAGTGCGTAAGAACGAAATATCACAGGTCTTGGGTGCATAGACAGAGAAAGGAAATGTACCGTAGGATGTGGCCGAGCTCCTTCCATAAGCAAGTGTACAGGTTTGGGTAGTGTTAGGAGAAGTAGCATTGAGTTGACAGTCATGGGCGACTGAAAAAGAAAATGCCACAGGTTAAGCTTAAGACTCTTTGAAAAGCCACGTGATCAAAAGGCAATAAGACAAACTTTTAGGACCTGTGCAGCCACCTGTACAAACGATAGCAGGGTTTTTATCGCAAGCTAGATGAACGGTGAACAATTCATCAGATGAAGACGCGGGGGAAAAACAATTGAAAGAGATGAACTTACAAGCATGAGTAGTGTTGGCTTCAGCGTACTCCTCGCATTTCAGGGTAGGTGATACGTCGGTGCCGTTTGATGAGTTACCGGATGCAGGGATGGAGGTGAGATTCTTGTCAGCAGGACATGGGCTAGAAGAACCTTGGCCAGTAGCGTTGGTCGGGTTATCAGATTGTTCTTGCTCATCTGGCTTAGGTTGAGGGTCTTTCTTGGCTTCACCGGTTGAGCCACCGTCAGGGTAAGAGACACCTTGGGCAGGAGGAGATTGATCGTCCGAGTCATCTTTGTGAGCTGGTTTCGTGTCCGAAGGAGAAGAGACGGAAGGTTGATCGGTTTTGTTGGTCGGTCCTGAACCCCATGTAGGGTAATCGGGGTTTTCGGTACCTTGGTCCTTGGCGTGAGCTGGAGGTGGAGTCCATGAGGTCTTAGAGTCGGGTTTGCCCATAGGCTTGGAGTCGGTCTTGTCCATAGGCTTGGAGTCGGGTTTATCCGTGGGCTGGGGGTCGGTTTTACCCATAGGCTTGGGTGGAGCTTGATCACTAGAGCTCCCAGTAGGGTAATTGTCGCTAGAATGGGTGTCGACGTTCGCTAGAGCAGCGTTGGGGTAAGAGATCCCACCATCACGTCGAGCGAAAGATGAGGCGCAAGTGGAAGAAGAGACGTAGATTGCGAAAACGCAAAAAGCAACGAAACTTGAACGCATTCTGAATAGATAGATACTTGCTTAAAAGAGTATGACCGAAAGACAGGTGTAGAGTGGATAAAGTTTGATATGTGAAAGGTCAGAAATGAGTAGTGTGTCGAAAGGAATGAATCTGAGGTTAGATAGCTGCTGGATTGAAGATTGTTTAGGAGATAAACAAGAAATTGGTGATCCGCAGGTAGATTCGTTACAGATTATTATGATTATGATTATTAGTGATGACAAAAGCAAAGTAGATGAAGGGAAAGGGAAAGATGAAGGAGTGAATTTATACTGATGATGAAATGTACGAAATCCCAAATCGAGAAGAAATTCAAAAGAGTTGACTTTAGAGTATTGGTGGTATGTGAGTATTTCCATAGTAGTGTAGTAAGAAATTGTGGATGCGTTCACATACAACGCCTTCAATCAGACCAAAATGAAATCAAAGGCGTTCAAACAAGTCATGATTGGCTTGAATGGTTTATCAATCTGATGAATTTAAAACGGAGAAGAACCTTCTTGAAGAATGTCGTCAGATTCGGCTGCAGTTCGCTTGACCCTTTCAACTTAATTCCTTCTTTATCCTTCTCACTTTTAAGTCAAGGGTGGCAGTGGGCTTCAAACTTCGGCAGTTTCAATTCGATTTTCTTAATCACATCAGCAGCCGATCGAAGGTAGATTGAAATACTGTCGGTACTTACCACATACATAGTGAACTGTGACAAGGAAATAAAGGCAATTCGTCCAAGCTAGAGTACATTCTTTGTCTGTGCTTGTTTTGGGCAGCAATGTGCTGCACTCCTGTGAACGATGCTTATGCATACGGACATACCAATTTTGGGAATTTGACCCTGACGTCAAAGTGAGAGCATAGCCACAAGGGAATCATATCCTTTCTGACTAGAGATACCTAGTGTGGTTGACGACAACCCATTGAGTATGGAAACACTGACAACAAATTTGCTCTAGTTTCAGGAAAGTGGCCCTTGGTAGGTACATATATGTACATATCAAACTGAGAGAAACTCAATCTAGATGAAGAAGTCAAAACTGATCATCCTTCCTCTCAAGCCGCGGCATCAATTCAGTGGAGAAGATACTGGCTAGCAAAGATTCGCTACATTAACCAAGCTATGGGATCTTGAATATGGCTTGAACTCTAGAGCGACGGGCAAACTGCTGTGAGCAGAGTCCAGGATCAAGGTTTGATGGATGCCCATCACATAACAATATAGGCCGAAGGGGTATCATGATCGATCATGATCATCTCGCTGCTGGATAGAAGCATCTCGCTTCTGGATAGAAGCAAGTATTTTTCGATCTTGTTCATCTAAGCTGAATATCGAAGCTTTGTAAGGTGCAAACCATCGTCGAATCTATTGTTACATCCCAGAGGACAAATTCATCAAGCTAATCAGTACGAGTTCAAACATACCTTTTTGAAAATGAAATGCTCACCGGTGAAAAGACAGTTTCTCTATCGTTATTACCAAAATCCGCGAATAAAACGCCCCAAACACCGATACCTATTGTAATTTGAAAACATCAAAATGAAAAACAGATTTCTCAAGGATTTAACATAAGCGGATATGTTGAGAATTTTTTTCAAAAAAAGACTTACCTAATGAAAGTGTAACAGCTAAGAATTGAGCACCTCTTTGCCAACGTTCAGGTTGAGCAAGATGGATTGGAATAGGTTTTGTTGATCTTCCAGCATATAATGATCGATTAGTTATATCATTTGGAAAACTTTGAGGTAATAGATTATAAAGTGGTCGAGCTGGGATCTCTTTACTATTTTCGATGTTTGAAGTTGATCGTTCCTTTTTTCGAAGAACAAATTTAGTAAGACTATCAATTTATATAATGGATTGATTCAATTTTATGAATTACTTACCATCCATGGAAGAAAATTCTGGGAATAACACGAATGATCGTTGCAGCGAAACAAATGACATGGGCTTCGGCTTCGTCGAAGAGTCAAGTACCGCAATGCGGTGTCAAACTGAAGCTTGGCCGGGGGTGCCGCACAGGATCCGGCGCCTGATCATGGGATACGATCTTGCTAGGATCTCGGCTACGTACGTCCGACCCGCATCATCATGGCTTTTCAGTCTGTCGGGCTTCTTTTTCTAAAGGGACATCATGCGATTGTCAGTCTAGTTCTCATTAGATTGCCTTTCTCTGGATTGGTCATCAAGTATATAATTTTAATAGCTTTTTATGATTCCGATTTTGGTTATAGTTCATATAGTGGAAGCAGACAACACTTGATCTGAGGAAAACATTTTTGCATCTTGAACGTTCTTCATGTGAACACTTGGATAAGTGAGTTGCATAGTTGCATCACACGTTGGAGGCCCAGATGAAAGTAAAAAGTGCAAATGAATGGACAGGCTCAAGAAGACTTGATTAAGTGAGTGGTCAATGTAAGGCCAAGCCACGCGCATTTTCATATTGTAGCTCTATCGCAGTTAGTATCAAGTAAATGGCATGCTCTCGACAAAGGGATCATGGTAAGAAGCGCTTAACGCAAAGCCTGTCTTTAGGCTTCATTGGATGTACTCGAATCTTCTGTTCTGGATGTCTGAGCCAGCTACGTGTTCATCTCTCCAGATTAATTACACTTGCAACAACATAATCAGATATCTTCATGATCAAAGACCTCCTGAAAACCATGAATGATTTTCAAGGCGAGTCGATCAGTTCTTTAAGGAAACAGAGAAGGACAAGACAATGAGATAGATGACGCAAAAAGAATATGGACCAACTAATCATGTAACTTCATAAAAACCCAACAGATAATTGATATTTGAAAACAAGCAAACCTGAAAATCTTTACAAATTGATCAAGACTAAGAGAATCAATGTGAACAATATAAAGCGAAAGTGTAAAGGAAATTTTCGCACACAATTATGGGGTCAAGAGCATCAAAAGGTTCACAGGATGCAAGGTATGCAAGATTAAAACGTGAAATTTGTAGAGAAATGCAAGTTGAAGAACAATTGGATATTTAAGACGATTGATTTGATTATCTAGCCAACTTTATGGCGATGTTGATCTGAGCGGAATCGTCACTACTACGCTTGTGCATGAGCTATTGAGAACGGTGAAAGGAACAGATGATCAGTGTCTTGTAAGTTAGCCTCAGATTTTCAACAACAGTAAGCCCACATTTCATAATCCATCTAATGACCACGTGGAATACAACGTCCTATATTGATAACTCCGCAATATGGAACACCACTACTGCTGCCAATGCGGATTGATACTATTGGAACTGCCTTAACAGCAGCCAAGGATAAGGCGATTACGACGATGATCTTGGAAAGCAATTGCATTGTGGATGAAGCGTGATATAGGTGTTGATGTAGATTAGGTGATGAAGACAAGCAAGAAATTTGGCGGTGGAGACAAGTGTGAGTGTGATGAGAAGGAAATGTGAGAGGTGCTAGCGATTTTATACCCATTCGAACAGAAGCTATGATTCTCGTTCCTCAGACCAGATAACATCACGCAAAACCTTTGTAGAACATATGTATGATCGAGGTACTGTTGATTTCAAAAAGCTTGGCCAGTTTTGAATAAGTCTGGCTGCATGACTCAGCAAAATCGGCACTAAGAATGGCAAGCTGTGTGAATCCAATAGGTGTGAATTTCTTACATAAACACGACAAAGTTGTTCTCATAGCTTGAACGACCTGAAGGTACCGCGAAGTGAACTTGCAACAATGTTTAAACTCATCAAAGTCCCACAGGCAGCGCGGGACTTGATTGCTGCCGAAGTCGAGCATTGTCCTCTTCCTCCGGCATGTGATCCCGACGTCGGCAGGGATCCCCATCGGAAGGGGACTTGTCCCGTTGAGAACCACCGGTGTTGAGAACGAACTCAACAAAAGCACATGCCGTTGTTGTAGGCTGGGAGCCTCAGCGGCGCGCAGTCCAAGGCCTCTCTACCTTGTTTATGTAAGTCCCTCGATGCTTCGACAGCTGTCATTCAAACTAGTTGAATCCGCATGTCTCAGCATGAGGGACTTACCCAAGCTTGAGAAAGTGCCGCACCCGGCTTGCGAGGCTGAGGCGAGCAAGAGACGTTATGTTGTGAGGTCACGACTGTGCCACAGCAGGTCACGTGTCTGTACAGTAGTTGTAGTAGATATCTTTCCATTCGTGTCCGGCGGAAGCTTCCTTTCCCCAACCATTGGGAAGCTGAAGCCTTGGAGTGTGAACTAACAGACACTCCATCCCATTCATTATACTTTATGCCAAGCTTGCACAAATTCATTGCTCACCGTAGATTTTCTTGCAGGAGCTTTCTTGCAAGCCTTCTACACATCACCCTACCCAAGATTTCCACATGATCCAAGGAGAAAAGTTGCGCGCACTTCTTTTGTGCACATAGTAGATGTTTTTTCCGGGGAATGTACTCCCCTCACTTTCAAATTATCCCCAAAGATTGGAGGTTCAAGTTGAATTGCCCATGTAATGTCCCTCTAATTTGCCTCAAAGACGCAATCTTTGAACCACATTTTGGGCAAGAGGGCAATGACTTCCTGGGGATAAAATCAGGGTAAACTCTGCGCAAGAATTGTGTGCACAATTTTTCTTTTTGTGGTATATAAAAAGCATTGGTAGGGATTTTTGAGACAGATCACAAGAACTGCTCCTGCAAAAACTTACAGTTAGCAATAAGCTTGTGTAAGTTTGGTGGAAGTCCCTTGCAAGGCAGGCATGGGACTTTGTTAAGCTTAGACTTACCCCCTATGTCCGCTTCTTGGCCTGAAGGTATAAGCCCTTCTTGGTGAAGAGGCTCTCCTTTCCCTCTTTTCCTTGAGCACACCAAAGATTCTCTGTTAACTGCTCAGCCATGTATGCACTCAGTTTGCCTACACACCTTACAAGTCAAAGTATCATTCTACAGTTCCCTGCCAAAATTTTACATAAAATTTGATACCTTTTGACCTGAGCTCAGAGGACTATTGTTCTTGAACCATCTTTCTTCTGAGTCAGCCCACCCCATTTGACCTGAAAATAATGAAGACTCAATCTCTGACATCCAAACAGAAGGCTAGGATCATTGGGATGCATGAAGGATGTCTGTGTGACATCCAAATTGCTACCAAACTAGGATTACCATCATCCACACTATATAGTGCAATTTGAAAGATTATAGTACCATAAGTAGCTCAAACCACACTGGACAGCCCAAAAAATTCACCAAACGCAACAAATTATCCCTGAAGCAAACACTCAAGAAGAATAGAAAGGCCACTTTATCCACATTCACCAAGCTACTTTCCACTGAAGTCAGCTCCAGAACTTTCCAAAGAGAAATACACAAACTCAGTATGCATGCATGTGTAGCAGTAAAGAAGCCTGCACTGAATGATACACACAAAAAGAGATGGCTTGAGTTTGCTAAAAATTACAGTCTTGATGATCATTCCAAGAGTTTCCTTGATTAAATTCCGGAAGCCTTTGACACATCAATCAACTTGACAGAGAGAAAGAAAACATACACATTTATACAGCCAAACACACGTAAACACAAAGAGAAAGAAAAACAGGGAAAAAAGTGACTACCACAACAGAGGTAACCTTCCTCAGCCTTGGGTGGTGCTGGGACCATCTCAGATGAGGTGTTTCAAGAACCAAGAAAGCACATTACCAGGCACAAATCAGGTGTGAAAAAAATGTGTCATCAGCGACAACATGAGTTACATGAACAGGATTTTTGGTCATGTTTTGACACCAATTGAGTGCTGTCACAATATGAAGCTTGATGAAGGTGAATCCTGCTATCCTGTATAATTCTTGTATGTGAGTGGATTAATCTATGTACCCAAAAGTCAATGACCCTCTAAACCAATTTTCTCAGGTACATTCTGCATGCAACTGCTGTGTTTCCCTATTCCTTCATTGCTCAACTCATTCAATCACAGAGTCCATATCCTTGTTGTGTGATTGATACCTCCTCAGTCAACTCCCAACATGAAAAGCCCAGACAACAAAGCCCCTTTAAAGATTGATCAAGCATCTTGATGTTACAGTTGTTTTTGAATCACTGAACAAACATTTTAATTAGAGCACAACTGAGACCCATAACACATCCCGGATTGCACTTCTATATAATTCAATTTCTAAATCCAAATTTCATTCTTCACTTTATTGGTTTATGATAAAACTTCTTCAACTAATCAAATAGTTTTGATTGGATATCAGGAAATCAGAAAATAAGTGTTTCTCTATCAATTTACACCTCACACAAGTGTGTATGATAAATATGAGATGAAATTTAACACACAATCTTCACGGTGATTGTGGGGTTCTCATAATCCTAAAATCAATAATCCTGTTTGTTTCACCACCTTCCCTTATATTTTCACATCAAGCACCCCTCGCCTTGTAGATGATTAGTTGTCTTATAAGCTAAGAGACCATTCTGAGCTACATGCACACCCATTTCTTATATTTGCAGCACCCATTTTGTCCAGTTCTTTTCTTCTTGACCATTGATTTCTTTGCTCATCTTGCCCTGATAAACTATTCCTCTTTCAAATTTTATTTAATTTTATGCTTCCTGTGGTAACCTTCTTGTAAACAAGGGATGATTCAAAAGGAAATCATTGATTGGACCTCAGTGCAATGATGATGGTCAGCATTATGGTGCCACACAGAAAAGACTGGAATAATACAAAGACGTGAGCTAAAGAGAGAGAGTGGGATAGAGAAAAAGTGAGGGAAGGAGATTTATGGGCCATCCATGTGAGGGTGGTGTGCTCTCTTGGAGTACACTGGGCTCACTAAATTTGGGAATAGAGTAATTATAATGATTTTTATTTATATTTTCTTTTATTTCAAATATGTAGTATGTACAATATGAAATAAGGAAGAGGAATAAATAAGGGAGAAACTGACTGATAATCTGTTGGGGTAAATCCAGACAGACTACAGTTAGTTGACTCCCAAAAAGGAGGTTTATTAATATGATATAATTATTAAAGGTTGGACCCAAGGCCTTCCTTTAATCCTTGAGGGTACAGATTAAAGAGTGATTAAAGATCACTACTCTGGTTGTTCTTAAAGTCACCAACTTGGGGTTGTTCTTAAGGTCACCAACCTGAAGTTCTTCTTAAGGTCACTAACCTGAGTTGTTGAGGTCACTAACCTATGTTATATTTCTACTTAGGGAAAGTAGAGGATCCAGAGGAGGGAAGGTTATATTACTTACTTTTAATCAAGGAACTGATTTAAAGTTGAGGAAGTTAATCACTAGTCTTATAATTATAAGACTCTTGATTTTATACTTCAATTGAACTTTGGTTAGTTCTTAAAAGTATTGTGTAATAATTGCTTGGGGTTCTTTGGAAGGTTGAGAGGAGAGGGGTTTATATACTCTTCTTCTCTAAACCTAATTGTAATGATATTTGTTCATATCACTACATTGGTTCAGGGTTATAATAATAATATTTATTATTATTTTGTTAATGCTTAATTACATGTATGTGTTAAGTATGATATGTAGTATAAGCATATTAACTCTTGAGACTGAGTTATGAGTTGTATTTAATAGTTTTTATATGTTTTTTTATATATTACATGTTGCTACATATGGTTATTAGGTTGTGTGTATATGTAATTATGTTTTAAATAACATCATATTACATATTCCACTTGTTCTTATGTTATATATGTATGTAACTAGTGTCTTCTTAAGTTTACATATATATATAATGGTATTTTGATTATTATAAGTTAGTCTTTGGGTACATGTATATGTACCCAGGGCTGACAATCCACCCAGCCCCACTCAAAAAGACCTTTTGTCAACAGAAGATCAATGGCCTATGCCCCCACACCAGTCAAAGCCTTGCAAGGCCAGGGTCCTTGAGGTGATTTCTGGGAGAAAAAGTAACAAAGTGAATGAATATCCAGATCTGAACTAGCCATATTCAGGAGATGGACTTCCTTGATACATCCAATTTTTCTTTATCTTCTTTGAGAGACATAAAAAAGAGGCTCATCCATTAGTAGAAATATGAACAGTAGAAATATTGGGACCATAATGTTAGAGCAAGGTGTAACACCCAGACCTTGCAATTCCAAGGTAATGAAGCTGACAGCTCCATGTGCAGTGCTACACACTGCTGTCTGTGCTGTCATTGTGATTGAGAACTAGGTTCAAGGTGAACTGGAAGTTTTGAGTAGTTATTGGAAGTTCATCAAGTTTGTTCTGGAAACATAGATTCCTGGTAACTTGAATGATTATCACAAAGGTCTGAACTATGAGTATATATGCTTGTATGTCATTGATCCCACATCATTCAAATTCCTCTCCTTTGACATAAACACAGCCATTCGACAATGCAACATGCTGAAATAATGTGCCTCCTTTTTCTCCAAACCCTGTCATCTTGTCTTTCTTGGCCTTCTTGTGCATTTAGTTTGCTGCTTGAGGTATCATGAAATCCAATCAAAACAACAATTTCTCTTGTTTCACCAACCAAAGCCAGAACCCAAACCAAAATAACACTGTTTATTGTCAAGGTCATAGTGAAATTACGTCTCTCTCTCTGTTATGTCTCCTTGCGAGTGCATGTGTTGATATATGTGGTTCTACATTTTCCTGAATAGTGTCCATCCAAATGATGAGTCAATCATCCTCTCAGTTTCCCCAACTGATGAGTTCTCAGTTTTCCCTAACAATGAGTCAGTCGTCATCTGGTTCTACTGGCCATTACACAAACTCTGGTATGTGACTTTCCCCAAAAGCTATATCTCATTACAGTTGCTGACATCTTTCCTGTTGATGTACTAGGCTCTGGAAGCCCAACTCACCTTCAAGGAGGGGGCAAGCTTCTTGTCTCTTCTTTGCCTGATATCATGTATATGTAAAGTGTTAATAGTCTCTTTTTCAGTCAGCGTCAGTTCCTCCTTTACCACAGCTCTAAATGTCACGGTTTTACTGGCCTTGATGACCAGGGGTACATGATATCAATGGTGATTCAGGTGGTTTCAACAGTGGCAATGGTAAGTATTTATCAGATGCCTGAATACCTAAAGTCCACTTTATTCACCTTGGCTTTACCATATATCTCTCTTCATTATAGGCCCCAATCAACCACTGTCCAACTCTCAATGGTTTCAATATTCAAGCTTCTGTGTGTCTCAAAACCACTCTTTCACGCCTTTGAAAAGTACACCTGTGATGTCTCCTGCATATGCACCTGCAGTTACAAAAGGGAAAGGCAAAACGGCTTCAAAAAAGAAAGGTTGCAATGGTGAATTTACTGCACCTGAATAAATGCAATTGTGGCTTTTGTGGGTGGCAATCTCAGAGGACCCTGCCATTAGAACAGGCCAGGCAGGAACTGCCTTCTGAAAACACATAATGGACAACTACAACGCTCACTGTGTCCACCCAGTTCCCCAACAAACAATATCAGCCTTGCAGAGCCACTGGAACCAATGAACAAGGCAATGGCTAAGCTTACTGGTTATATTGAACTGTAAGAAAACAAGAGTACACACTCAATGCTGTGTGACGGAAAGAAACCTTTATAAAGGCACAAAGAAGCACCTTAAGCCAGGTGTTGACAAGACATGGGGAAGAAAATACTACAAGTTCTGAACTTGAGATAGACCTTCACAAAGGCACAAAGAAACACCTTAAGCCAGGTGTTGATGAGAAAAGGGCAAGAAAATACTGCAAGTCCTAAACTCATGACAAAGCTGGAAAAGGCGATGAGGAAGATATAAAGTCAAGCTTTAGAATCTGATTCCTCAATGGTACACACACACTAACAAACTGGCCTTTATAAAGGCACAAAGAAACACCTCAACCCAGATGTTGACAAGACATGGGCAAGAAAATACTACAAGTTCTAAACTCAAGACAAACCTGGAAAAGGTGATGAGGAAGATATAAAGTAATGCTTCATAATCTGATTCCTTGATGGTACACACACACTAACAAACTAACCTTTATAAAGGCACAAAGAAACACCTTAAGCCAGGTGTTGACAAGACACGGGAAAGAAAATACTACAGGTTCTAAGCTTGAGACAAACCTGGAAAAGGTGATAAGGAGGATATAAAGAAAAGCTAGTAGAAGAGAAAGTAGAGAATGAAAGAAGTGAAAAGAGTAAGATAGCAACAAACAATAATAGTTTAACTTTCAGTGTAGTCCAAATTTTGATAATGAGACAGAGTCAAAGAAATGAGACAATATACTTTTACCTTTAGAATCTGATTCCTCAATGGGAAAAAGATTTGTAAGGCAGAGGGAAGGGTTGATTAGATAGACACAACCTTGCACAAATTTTAAAAGCAGATAATGAAACGACACTTCAAAACACCACCAAACATTATACCCCTAATCTAATCCCAATCCGGATATGACCTTCTACTGGAATCCTTGTTTTTGAGCTCATCACACGTTTTCATCACTAAGTTATTCTGATCTAACCCAGATTGTCAAGTGTGCCTTACTACATTATGCCTTTGTGGTTTTGAACCATTGCTTTGAGAACACAATTCCCCAACATGAACAGGTCAAGGAATCTAATGCCAGTGGTAAGTGAAATAAGAGCATAATTGCGGACACACATAACATGTATTTCAGGCTTGAAGGATTGGACTTTAAACACTTTCATACAACAAAATATCTTTGAGCCCAAAGCAGCATGAGTTGATTGAGACAGACAAGGAAGGTGGTAAAGCAGCTCATCAAAGAAGAGACACGGATGTTGAGATGAATGACTGTCCCCTGGGTGCAAAAATGACAAAATGCCTCAAGTCAAACACAACTCCCACTGCAGCGCCTGAGGTCTTGGAGCTCACTCAAGCTCTTGCTGAATCTACCAATGCCATGGCCAAAAAAACCAAACAACAAATGCAAGCCTTTGAACTTCTCACTCAAGATTCTTCCCTACAAAGGAGTTTAGATGATCTTGACCCTGTAACTCTCACGCTCTACAAACAAAGACATGAAACTGTGAGGAGTCAAATGGAAGCTTAGTTGTCTGATATGGCTAATTAGGTGAGTTAAAACCTTTTCTTCTTTCATGTTATGATCCTCAGCATACTTATATCTCTACTTTAGTATAGTACAACACACCACAGAGTCTGTCTAGGTAGTGATAGCACCTGATTAGAGTTTGTCTGGTTAGTATTAGAAGCTGCTGATATTAACATCAACACATTTAAGGACAATGCATTTATCAGTTATATTTCCTTTTTATTGTATCTAGTTTCATATCTTTTTCTTTTAGTATTTGTTTATCAGCGTATTCAGTATCATATGGATCTTAATTTTTGTTCCTCCTTATTACAAGATTGTCAATAAGAACCAAATGAGGCCAATCTTCTAAAATGAAAGGTTTTCCCCACACCTATTTGTCTTGTGTGTAGACAGACGTCCTGTGGGGAACATATACAACAGCAACCAACTGTGTTTGCACAGGGCATTGATCTCCATGAAGGCGAGCCATTGTGAGGTCCCCTGTGGCTATAAATAAGGCTTTTGAAACATTGTCTGTTTCAAATATTCAAGTTCATCCAGTGCTTGGTGTGTACCTATTGTTTTGTTGTATATACAATCTCTTCTTAAAACCTTTTTTCCAAAGATATACCATTCATTCATATATGTTTCATTCATTTCTTATATACCTGCCTTATAATGTCCTTCTCAAGTGCTAGCAGTGGCTCTGAAATCAGCAATTTGGCTGATGGGTTGTATGCTGTGGCTAAAAAGCTACACTTGACAAATGCCCACTCACTGATCCTTTTAAATTTGATAATACCTTTTGTTTCAATAATGCAGTGCTGTGGATTGGCTTTTGCCACAGGGATATCTTGTATGCAAAGCTTGACACCTTTCCAGTATTGACCTACATCTGAATCCGGAAGGCCAGCAAGCTATGCAAAGAGACAGTACCATACCAGACATTGTCACTGGGGGTCATTAAATCATTTTACCTTCTTTTTTGATTGGAAAATCTCATCAAGCGTTCATTTATTGATAACAGGCCAGTCCCAATCCCACATGTCCCGACGCAATTCCAATGCAACCAGCCTCAGAGCTTTACACAAGATACAACACGTTGAAGAGTATCAATGCAAGCAGAAGGGAAAGAGGAAATGCACAGAATAATCAAAATTGTTCAAGATAAGCGCCACAAAGAATTTGAGTCCTTCGCGTCACTCTTGCCAAAGTTCACAACAACACCGCGCTATCTACACAGGCCAGGAGAGCAGGAAGCTGCAGCACAATTGTTGCATGCTGGAGGGTTGGGAGGAAAATTATCAAATATGATTGATAAGGAAGCAAAATGGAAGTGGCTTCAAATTTTAGTGTGAATTTCTGCTGTCTAGGACAGCCCAGGGTCTTTGTTTACATTCATCTCTTACATGTAATCTCAATTCATTACTTTTCATTTGTCTGTCCTTTCATGTCACTGTGCAAACTATTCCTTGAAATTGGCTTCATTCCTACATTATTGACTTGTGAATAAAGCTATACGCATATCATCAATTCAAAAAATCACCTACAGTTGAAAAAATTGAGAATAATGAAACCAATGAGAAAGATAAAGGTGTGTCTCAAAAAACAAAATTAGCGCAAGTACAACAGGCCAATTGTAAATATAACTACAATAGAGAGAACTATTCAAAACAACATTCATTTATTATAATTGAGTGCCTTGAAAGTCCCAAAGTTGGTCAATTAGGTTGCTTTGGAGTTGAAAATGGGTGTCCTGGTTACATATCAATTCATGATTGGCCAAGCATTCCGGAAACTCATTATGTTCACGCCAGAAACCCATTCAATCACAAATTGGCTCAGGTAAGATCAGACCTCCAGGACATTCATCTTCAATACTTGTGTTGTGCATGATGACGCAGGCTTGCATAATTTCTTTCAACATGTCAGTCCTCCAAGCCCTGGCAGGGCCAGCTACAATAGCAAAACGGGCTTGAAGTACACCAAAACAGTGCTTGACGTCTTTGTGGCAAGCTTCTTAGAATCTTGCAAAGTTCTATATAAGTAGTAGAAAGTAAGAGAGATTATTTGTTGAATTAGAAATATTGTTAGGATTTCATTCAGGGAGTGAAATTCAATTAAAACACCCCTTTTTCTTCTTGCCTTGCACTCGCAAAAGTGTTTGAACCAGGGTAGACCACTTCAGGTAGATCCCATCAACAAGGTAATAACCCATATGGCTTTTTGTGCCATTGATAGAGTATTTGCAAGGAAGCACTTGGCCGTTTTCAAGGAGGATGAATAGCTGGGATTGGTCTAAGACATTGATATTGTTTAAAGAGCCAGGCAAGCCAAAGAAGCAATACCATATCCATAAATTGTGTGATGCAACAGCTTTGAGAATAAGGGTGGGATCTCCACTTTGGCCTTGATAATGACCTGCATAACTCTTGGGGCAGTTTTTCCAACTCCAGTGCATAAATTCTAGAGATCCTAACATGCCAGGGAATCCATTGTGTTTCCCCAAAGCCAACAGTTGTGCGGTGTCTTCTGCGGTCAGTTTGCACAAGTAAGTTTGACCAAAGGCTTGGTTGACCGCTAAGAAAAATTGTTGAAGACTTCCCAGGGTAGTTGATTCAGTAAGTTGCAGGTTCTTGTCTTCACAATTGGCTGGACCACCATAAGATAGCATTCATATTGGAGTGGTGCACTTCTGGAGAGGGTAGAGGCCCACCCAGCCGCAAGCATTTATTTTCTGGCAAAAGTAGTTGTTGGCATTAGTCACGCCCTCACAAATGTGGAGGAAGAGGTTGCGGCTCATTCAAAATTGTCAAAGAAAGTAGAAATCACTCTATTTTTCAGGGTTGGCTAGTTTCTCCAGAGTTGTTTGTGCGCGTCAATGTGACCACGGTTGATGTTTGGGGCTTTGCCGGGCAGTGAGCCCCCACCTTAGCAAACAGCTGGTCTGGGTGGTTGTTGATTCAAGATATGAGTGACCACTTTTGCAGTTTCCAAAGCCAGCCTAGCACGGTCAGCAGTACCAATGCTCATCGCAGATAGAGCTTCCAAAGGGAGCAGTAGCTTATTTGGTGGGGACGTTCTTGAGATCAGACTTGAGAGGTTTGAATGAAGAGCAATGATATCCAACTTGAGACGTTCAAACAATGAGCATTGAGATTGAAGTTGAGACATTTTTCCCCATGAGGAACAACATTGAACTTGGGACGTTTGAACAATAAGCAGTTGTGACAAAGTATTTGGACTGGAGTCTGGAAAGATTGATTGGAAGGTGATCTTTTGTTAAAGTGCTTTTGATTTCACATGTCACACTAATTATATATTGAAAACACAACTTATGACCATAAAAAATACCTGCTAGAAAACTAACAAACAAAAACTAGCTCTTCCCTAAGTTATGGGTTACAACAAGTTCATATCAAAGTGCGTTCACAGTTTCTCAAGACAAACTGTCCAGTTGATAACAAAAGATGGGAATGAAAATAAAAAGAAAAAAGATTCACTTCCACCGCCTCTGATTCCTAGAATTCTGCCACACATTTTTAACTGGGCAGTCTGTATTTTGAGGTTGATGGTTAAAGTTTGAGTTGTTCAAGTCAATTTGTTTACTAGGATTTTTAAGTAACCAGGTTTTGATGCATACACAGCACTTATTCTTGAGGGATGTTGTGTTTGTTTCAATTGAGTTGCATTGTTGTGAATCATGACCACCACAGCATTTTGAGCAAAGAGGGGTATTCTTACACCACTTGGATGTATTACCATACACCAGCATTGGTAACACTGCGGCGGCTGTTGATCATAGTGTTCTCCAGAGTAGAAACTGCCTTGATAGAATATAACACTATTCTTAACTTTATCTGCTATTGCTTCATTGAAAAATAAACTATGACTGAGGCGTGTACTTGATTTTCTTGTGTTGGCCAAATCAGCCGTCTTGCTGTTACGAGTAAATTTGCATTGACTTCATTTTCATCACAAAGTTCTTTTAAATATAAACAGTTTTCAGGTTGGAATGTCACCGGAATTCCATCAATCAACTGGATATTGATTAGGAAGAGTCGGTTGGGCAGCATCCTCCAAGCCTGTCCATAAGTGTTTGTTTTTGTATAGAAAACGAGCCTCAGCTCAAGTTTTTGTGTAAAAGACAAGGTTGTTTGAGGGTAACTTAGTTGCACCCTTAACTGTGGCCAATTTACCATCTGTGGTTAAACCTGTGATTTGATTGCCACTTCCCACCCAAGGCACGACGTGGGAAGATGCTTCCATAGTAAGTATGGGCGTAAGGCCAGGCTAGGGCACATGTAACTTTACATACGCGACACTGGGAACAGTGGCGCGGAATACAAACAGATAGAGAGAGGAAAAACCTTCCCCTCTCTCTACCGTTTGTGATCTCGGCCTAGCCTCTGTGAAGACAAGCTTTCACATTTCTCTTAGCTTCAGTCATCACATCTTTCTTTTTCAGAAATAAATCACATAGCAATTACAACCCAGAGGGAATACATTCCTAATATACATACTAGCCAAATTATACATCAGAAAGAAAGAAATTATCAGAAGGGAAGAGCAAGAGAAGAAAAATGGACAGCGAAGACTTTCAAAAGAAGATTGATGACCAGGTAAGAAATGAAGCAAGCGGAAGCAAAGGGAAAGAGAAAGAAGCTGAAGCAAGACAAGAAGAGAAAGAAGAAAGGAACGAGAACGTTGAGGAAGAGAATATAGAAATGATGAAGTCTAAGGCGAGACCTCCAGCATTACACCAGTCGAAACGGAAGAACGGACAACCAGCAGAACCGGCGCCGCAAACAATCGGCCCAATCAGAATCAAGAAACCTAAACAAGCGGTCACTACCAGCAAAGAAGGTCCAAATCAACCCAGCAACCCCACGCAGAAAAGAATAGACAGCCCACCAGCACTCGAGAACCCCCAACAACAACAGACCGAAGATCCAGACGTTGAACTTGATGGTCCCCGCCACAAAGACGGTAACTTGGGAAGTTACAAAGAAGAAGGTAGTGACAAAGAGAAAGGGAAGGTACTGGGAGGTATATACCTGGATGACGATGAAGGAGACCTAAATGGTGAGCATTCAGGAAAAGAAAGAAGGAAAAAGGAAAATATTCTTCCTCACTGAGGGAATGCCTCTGATGAGATGAAACTCCCCCGGGAGAAATGGATATATCCAAAAAAAAAAAAAAGGGGAAAGAGAGAAAAAGAAAGATGAAGGGGGGAAGAATGATAAGAACCAAGGAAAGAACTGACATTGGGAAATCGGGGGTTGGTCCGCAGAAACACAGGTCCAACAGAACGGACTAACGACAACAGAACGTATGCACCAAAGGCTTGATGCCGAAATAGAGGAAGCGTTTAGAAGAGGCGACCGGGTGCTGTACGATCAACTGTCAACAGATAAACGAAGATGGTCAGAGTTCGCGAACAAAGGTCAAAGAGGAGAGGTGGAAGAGGGGAGAGAGAGAATAAATAATGAAGTACTAAACAGGAAAGAAGTGAAGGTGGTAAGAGGGAAACAAATTGTGAACGACCTAGTCAGTCTGTCCCCTTACTGGAGTTCAGCAATGAAAGACCTTTCCAGGTACATCCCACTATCCATCTTCGACCCCGCGTGGCTCCGTCAAGACCTCAACCTCACATCCAATAAATCATCCCGAGCCAAGAGCAGAGACGCCGACGCGATATCCTACAACGGATCACCGGTCCCGAGCGAGTGGAGAACATCGGTAGCCCAATGGCATCGTCAGAAGGATTTATTCCTAGAACACCTGTTGCATTATAAGCATACTGAAGTGATAGATTCGATGAAGGAACATTTCCGCAATGTCCTCGAGATCCAGAAAGAGAATGATGGTTGTTGGGTGATGGCCTTCAGATATGATATCGAAATGAGACAAACCTATCTTACTTTCAGAGTAGGAGACGAGGAGGCGATGGCTGATATAGGGGTGAGAAATCGGAAAATCGAGAAAAGAGCCGAACGCCAGACAGTTATGAGAAGAGATGACCTCTTCCTAGACAACCCTTACGCAATAGGCCAACGCAAACAGTACATCGACCCGATCGACGGTACAAACTGGGAAGGAAGAGGTACAACATGGGACGACCCAGGAAGAGGGGAAACTAAAGAAGCGAAACAAGAAGTCAGCAAGAGTTCGCAGTCAGTAAGATCGGCCTTATGGGCACAAGCGAGAAGCGAGCCCCACACGTTACCTACTCCAACCCCAACATTCACGAACGCGTACACGGTGCAACCCCCCACTCAACCAGCCAACTATGGTAATAACTTTAGTACAAATTATAGGGGAAAGAATTATATCCCGAATTACCGAGCAAACTACAAGGGCGGTAGAGGGGGAGGGGCCGACACCAACGGCCCGAACGATTGGGGAAGAGGCCGACAAGGAGAAGCAGGAGGCAGCGGGACCTTACCGAGTAATAGGGGAGGAATGGGAAGGGGAACGATCCAAAAGAAGTGAGTAACAGGAGAATACCCTGAGTATGTTAGCTATAATCTACATCTACAAAAGAGAGAGAGAGAAAGAGAAAGAAGGGGTTAGAAAGAGCAGGAATAGATGAAATAGAGGAAATAGATAAATGAATTCCTTACCAAAGAAATGCAGAATAAGTTGAGACTCATAAACTGACTTGGAAATGAATGACCTCCCTTACGTGACAACAGCCAATTCCCCCCAGAGCCAAACACCTGCAGTAGTCAGACCAACTACATAAGTCAGGAGCCCAGAAAGGCAAAAGCACACGACCCCAGATGGCCATCGGCAGCCAAGTGCGAGTTGAACATCCCCGAATGGGAAGAACTCATGAAAGAGTTCGGGCTCCTAGACGAATGGGGAGACGTGTTAACAAGCCTGAAAGAGGGCTTCGACCAGGGGATACCAGAACATACAATAGACAACTTACCCTGGTACACACTGCCTAATCAAGCTTCAGCAGAGCTAGTGAGAGATAAAATAGAGAGAATGATAGAAAAGGAGAGAAGGGAAGGAAAACTCTTCGGCCCATTCACTCACCAAGAGGTCCACGATCACTATGGATTCTTCAGGTCTAACCCGATGGGGAGTGTAACCAACAACGATGGTACTTTCCGCATGATCAGCAACCTATCATTCCCAAGGAATGATACGAACATCCCGTCAGTAAACTCCTTCGTGGACAAGGAAGAGTTCGAGACCACATGGGACGACTTCGCCGAATTAGCGGAATTCCTAAAGACGAGCCCGGAAGCCTGGGAGCTAGCCATCTTTGATTGGGAAAGGGCATATCGACAGATACCAACACACCCTTCACAGTGGCCTTACTTACTGATTCTCGACTTTTATGGTAGGCTCTGGGTGGACACGAGGGTGGGATTCGGGGGAGTAGCAGGTTGCGGGACTTTCAGACGGGCAGCAGACGTCTGGAAAGAAATAATGATGTTAGCCTTGAACATCCCCAAGATTTTTAGGTGGGTAGACGATAATTTGATCGTGAGGAAGAGCGGGAGCCAAGTCAATATGGAGAGCTTACTAGCACTAAGCAGGAGCATGGGCGTCAAAACCAATGAAACAAAATACTCCAATTTCGCAGACGAGCAGAAGTACCTAGGGTTCATATGGAATGGGAGACTCAAAACGGTTAGATTACCAGAAAAGAAAATAGAACAAAGGATAAGTGAGATAGAAGACTTACTAAGAGGCGATAAATGGGATAAGAAGAGAGTTGAAAAACTGGTGGGTAGACTCGGACATGCAACATACATTCTACCCGACATGAAATGCTACATGAAAGAACTACACGGGTGGAAAGGTGCATGGCGGAACCCGGAGGCGAAACGGAAAGTGACAGAAGCAGCCAGAGAAGATCTTGAAGAATGGCTAGCTGTCTTGAAATCATTAGACCATATGCGGATTATCCCGGATGCTGAGACCAAAGATATCGGCTGGGTAGGAGACGCCTCAACATCGTACGGAGTAGGGGTGTTGATCGGGGAGAATTGGGGGAAATTTAGATTGAAACACGGATGGGATGAGGTCAAACAAGATGGGGTGAAACGCAACATTGCCTGGATAGAAACAGTAGCAGTGAGACTGGGGCTGCTGATGAACATGAAACTTAGAGACGTACGCGGGAAGGGTTTCGTGGTATGGACAGATAACACGACCACCGAGGCGGCAATGCGAAACTCTAGGTCAAAAGACACAGCAGTCAATAACGAGTGGAAGCATATACAAAAACTGCTGACTTACAATCAGTGCACCATCAAGCAGGAGCGAGTACCGACCAAAGAGAACAAAGCGGATAACCTGTCAAGAGGGATCATCGACGACAGGCTCATCTGGTTCAACGAAGTTAAGATCGACGTCCCAGTAGATTTAACCCCTTACCTGTTCCAAGAATGAAGGAATCGGACCGGAGGAAGGTGGTGGAGATGGAGAAAGTGAAAAACTTCATTAGCGATGAGAAGGGAGAAGTCAAGTTAGAAACCGACCCAGTCCAACGTTTAATGCTGAAAGGAGGAAGTTGGTCAGCAGAGACACTATTACAATATAACTCAGCAATTACAAAATTTATGAAATACGGAGTAGAGAAGAACTTACAGAAGCACCAGTTACTCCCAGCGAAAACCGAACACGTACTCCTCTTTATCCAATGGGCCGGACCCAAAGTTGACGGAGAAGAACGCACGGAAGGAGAGATAAAACCGTCAACCATCGAATCGTACCTATCCGGCCTCAAAGCGTGGCACCTTTTCCATCATAAGAAGTTCCCCGACATCGAACAAAAAGAAATTAACTTATGCATGAAAGCCCTGAAGATACTGGATTCCAGAGCTAAAGACAAACCTCAGAAGAATCCAGTGCAAATAAAGCACTTAGTAAGCCTCCTACAACATATGAAAAGAGGTGACGAGTCAGAGGAATTAGCGGTAACGGTAGCGTTGGTTGCGTTCTGGGAAATGGCGCGCCTAGGGGAACTGGTACCGTTGCGGCTAACTAAGAGGATCCGAATAAAAGATGTCGAGCGAACGATGGACGGAAACAAGATTCGGTTAGCGATCAGAGAGGCGAAGACATCAAAACCAGGAGAATTACAATACCTACATTTGAGGAGACATCGATCGCTACTCGACCCGGTGGGAGCAATCAAGCGGTTGATGGGGAGACATACGAGAGATGGTTACCACGAAGACAATGCACTGTTCGCCTATGCTGATGAGAAAGAGACGGGGATCATTCTAGAGAAAGGAGGAGTCATGGCGCGGTTGAGGAACTCTTGGAGGAAGGATGGATGGGGAGGACTTACAGGGCATTCCTTTCGGGTCGGAGGGGCCTCGTTTCTCTGGAATGAAGGAGTTCCCCTGGAAAAGATAATCGAGAAGGGCAGGTGGAAGTCGAAGGCGTATGAACTATACCTGAGAGAATTCAAGGGGAAAGAGATAGAGGAGAATAGAGAGTGGCTGAAGAAACTGGAATTGAAATGAGAAATGAAGATACGATGAAGAGAGAGTGAGCGAAGAATACGTGTCAGAACTGATGACATAGCCCCGTTGCGTTGAGTGAGAGAGTTTTAGGTAAGGAAACCGTGAAAGACGGGAAAGGGAAAGAGAGAGAATGATATTCAATGCCGGAGAGAGGGCAAACCTTGAGTCAGAGTAATTGAATTGAGACAATTGAATCATGAGAAGAGGGAGAGAGAAAAAAAAAATGACGTAAGGAGAAGAAAGGCAATTGAGCGGAAACCTTACCAAGGGCGCATACAAAGGGAGATCGGCGAGTGCATCGTAAGTATCCGGTTACTACCAGACAGGGGGTTACCGGAGAGGGAGGGTCCTAGCGAGCTCGGGGGGCTCTCCGATACATCAAGGAAGGGTAGGCTAGGACCGAGTCCTCCGGTGCCCCTCAGGCACTTTACGTAGCTCAAGACCCAGGGTACTCCGGGGCATATACACTCGCAGGGCACTAAAGATAGGCCCCTGCAGTGGCCCCGGCACACCCTAGGACACCGAGCGACCCCCCCACAGTACTCTCACCTTAGGATAGCCTAAGGAGGGTAGCATAAGGCTGAGAGCCCGGAGAATATAGATCCTACATGTACATAGGAATTAGATATTAGATAATGAAATAGAATATAGTAGAAAGCTTGGATCCTAGCACTTACGCATAGGATGGAGATGGATTGCCACTTCCCACCCAAGGCACGACGTGGGAAGATGCTTCCATAGTAAGTATGGGCGTAAGGCCAGGCTAGGGCACATGTAACTTTACATACGCGACACTGGGAACAGTGGCGCGGAATACAAACAGATAGAGAGAGGAAAAACCTTCCCCTCTCTCTACCGTTTGTGATCTCGGCCTAGCCTCTGTGAAGACAAGCTTTCACATTTCTCTTAGCTTCAGTCATCACATCTTTCTTTTTCAGACCCACCCACCAACCCTAGGCTAGGACCAAGCCCTCCGGTGCCCCTCAGGCACTTTACGTAGCTCAAGACCCAGGGTACTCCGGGGCATATACACTCGCAGGGCACTAAAGATAGGCCCCTGAAGTGGCCCCGGCACACCCTAGGACACCGAGCGACCCCCCCACAGTACTCTCACCTTAGGATAGCCTAAGGAGGGTAGCATAAGGCTGAGAGCCCGGAGAATATAGATCCTACATGTACATAGGAATTAGATATTAGATAATGAAATAGAATATAGTAGAAAGCTTGGATCCTAGCACTTACGCATAGGATGGAGATGGAAGTGCTTCATTTGTTTTTTTTATGATTTGTAAAGGTGACAGTTTATCCAGTGGGTTTGAGTTTGGCGGAGATCGAATGACAAATCGGCCTGGTTGAAATTTGTTAATGACCTTGCTGGAAGAAGGCGCTACCTGTTTGAGATTACCTTTCTTCCCTTTTTGTACCACCTTGTTCCATTTCATCGGAGGGAATGTGCTTGGTTGGGAGGCTACATTGATTGTAGCAGGCTGTGCCGTTGGTTGTCTTGATAAGATGTTGATGGTTTCCTGTAGTGAAGCAGTGACCTGAAGATGTATGTTGATTATTTCTAATAAGACTTTCTTTGCTGCTTGTTTGGTTATTGAGAGTGAATATAATGTGTCCACGTTGGGTAGATTAAGGTCAATCATGCTTTTTGATTCTACTTCATCTAGCATCTGGTTGATGACATTGTGTAGTTGGCTGTGATTTAAAGTGATATCTAAAGGTTCATTGATCACCTCCATTTTGGGCTTGTTTCTTTGTGATCTGGGTGGGAGGGGAGGGGGAGGGACTGAGGGATGGGGAGGGGGATTGCTGAAGGACATTCAGGAGATTGGAGGGTTCATTCTTTTTAAAAGTGCTGTATTGCATATATTGCATATTACACTAACTAAACACGTGAAAAAGTTAAAGACTAGTTTACCTTGGAAAGACGGCCATCTAGTCGGAGTAAGGGAGTTTGTTGACTATTTAGACGTTTTGGGCTTGACTGTTTTTTTTAAAAAAAGTTTGTTTGAGAGACAAGTTATTTTCCCCTTTCAAGGTCACTTGATATCATTTGTGTTGTGACTATCCATCCATTTGGATTTTTGGATAAGTTTTGGTCTTTGACTTTTTTGTTCAACCACCTTTAGGCTTTTAGCCCACCCAAAGGAAAGTGGTGGTCCCCTTGTGAGGGTTGTGTATCCTTTTGGGTACTCAAGGCTCACTAATTTTAAATTTATATATTTAGATGTTTATAATTTTATTTATTTTATTTCAAAGTATAGTAAATACAAGGATAATATTGTAATATGAGGAAGGGAGGAGAGAAATGGAAGTGATTAATTATATTTAAATATTAATGTAATGAAAGCTGGATCCAAGGCTTTCCCTTAATCCTTATTATTACAGATCAAGGAGTGGTTAAGATCACTACTCTGGTTGTTCTTAAAGTCACCAACTTGGGGTTGTTCTTAAGGTCACCAACCTAAAGTGCTTCTTAAGGTCACTAACCTAGAGTTGTTAAAGGTCACTAACCTGATTGTATTCTACTTAGGGGAAGTAGAGGATCCTGATGAAGAAAGGGAATATAACTTACTGTAGAAGGTGAGCTCTAAAGTATATGAAGTGTTATCACTAGTCTTTAATTATAAGACTCTTGATTAGATGCTTCAAAGGAACTAGAGTTCTTTTTAAAGTAATTGTTATATTGATTATTCCTTGGGGGTCTTTCTCTGAGGTTGAGAGGGAGGGTTTATATATCTTTCCTTCTTAACCTAACTTTTATTATATTTGTTTGTATCATTATTTTGGTTTGCCTGCTGATTTCCAATAGTTATTGGTTATGGTTTGTTAAGGTTTAAGCTTATTATATATCTTATCTAATATAAGCATATTCAACTCTTGATACTGAGTTATGAGATGTTATTGTGTTTTATGGTTTTTTACATATAGGTTACATGTTGTGTTTATTATGTTCCTATATGTAGTTAAACATATATTAACTCTTGACACTGAGTTATGAGATGTTATTATGTTTATTAAGTTATTACATATATATTACATATTGTTTTCAGTGTATATATATATGTAATTATGATTTTACAGGCTTATTGTATCTTTAGTCATCCTTTGAGTACATGTACATGTGCTCAGGGTTGACATTCCCCACCCTCAAAGGAGGTCATTACTTCTTTTCAGGAGGTTTATGAGCTCTTTTTTGTGCTCTGAATTCCCTTAGGGTTGTCTTTTGATTAGGAACTTTCTCTGCTGGTAGCCATTCATCTTCATCCGCACTTCTATTCTTGTATCTCACAAGATAAAGTGTTGTTGGTTTACCATTTACTTGTGTTTCCCTTTGTTTGATTATGTGTGAAAAGATTTTTTCTCCACCAGTTTCAAATTTCAGAGGTGTTTTCTTTGGTATCTCTCTGTTAGGGAATTTGCTTTGATCTGAGGCGTGATATTTCTTTATTAAAGATATTGGGAAAACAGGATGTTTCCTCCCATATTCTTCAGTCAGTGCTACTTCAACAGCATTGTTTCCATGTAATTTGAGTATTATAAAAGGTCCAACAAATTGGTCTTGAAGTTTCTTTGGTCCTTGGAGGTTGGTAAAATTTGTAGTGGAAAGTAGTACTTGTTCTCCTACTACAAAGTTGGGTTCTTTGTGAGTTTTATTCCATCTTTCTTGGTTATAACTCACTGCATCTTCAATGCATTGAGCGGCTCTAGCTCTTGCTTTACTGAGCATGTCAAAGAAACTCAGGGAGGTTGGGTGGAATTCTACACTTTTGTTTTTTATTTGATCTTTTGGTAATCTTGGGCAGTATCCTCTTTCTATCTCAAAGGGTTTTTTGCCTGTAGTGCTGTGTATACTACTATTGTATGCTAATTCTAATGCTGGTAGTAATGTGTGCCAATCGTGCGTAAAGCCATCTTTATCTGTATATGATAAACCCTCAGTGCAATATCTGCTTATGATTTCAGTTAAGGTGCTAATGTTTCTTTCTCCTAGACCATCTGTTTGTGGATGGTATGCAGTTGAAAGGGCTAGCGTTGTTCCAATGAGCGTGTGTAGGCTTTTCCAAAATTCTGAAGTAAATTTTGGATCTCTGTCACTTATTATGATTCTTGGTAATCCTACGTCACTGATTATTCTTTCCCAAAATAAAAGTGCAATATCCATTGCTGTTGCTTCTTTATAACATGGTAAAAATCTTGTCCTTTTTGAAAATCTGTCTACAATTACTAGGATGCAATTATAGTTGTTGATTAATGATGGTGGTAGTCCTGTACCAAAATCCATATTAATTACTTCCCATGGATATGTTGGTTCTTCTATTCTCTGGAGTAGTCCAAATCTTTTCCCTGTGGCTTTGTTTGCTTTCTGGCATCTCTCACAGGATTTAACGTAGCTTTCCACATCTTGTCTCCAATTTGGCCACCATGCTGTATTTTTAATTCTTTCAAGTGTTCTCTCTTCTGATAAATGTCCTGACATGAATTCATCATGACATACATGTAGTGTTTGTTGAATATGTTCAGGTGTAATTATTATCAGTACTGCGCTATGTTTTTCTCTGAAGTATAGTAAGTCAGACTCAAGTGTTATTTTTCCTTGATTTAGTCCATCCTTCCAAGGTTGTTGCAATGTGGTTGACAGGCTAAGATCTTTGTTTTGGGCTGATAAAATTCTTGTGAGCTTAGAGGTATTACTATTTTTTTCATAACTAGTTTTGACTTCTTCAAAAAATTCTTCTGACAATTCACATAGACTAATTCCCATAACTGGTATGTCTCTTTCCATTTCTGCAGGCTCCCATGCTGGATTGCTTGAATCATTGGGCAATGCCATCCTGCTGAGTCCGTCAGCGTTGTTATGAAATTTGCCTGGTCTATGTGTAATAGTCATAAATGGTTTGTACTCTTGTATTGCCATCATCCATCTAAGCATGTGTCTGCTTGGTGTCTTCAGGTTTGTTAATGATCTTACTCCTGTGCAATCAGTGATGACTTCAAAATAGCTCCCATCAAGGTAGTAATGCAATTTTTCCAATGCCCAAACCAATTCTAATGCTTCTAATTGTGGAGAGGAGTACCTTGTTTCTGTATCTGTCAATTTTCTGGATATAAAAACTATTGGCCCTTCCTTTGGTTTATCTTCAATAATTTGTACTTGGTGTAGTGCTGCTCCTAGTCCTTCAATTGATGCATCTACATACAGTTTGAATGGTTTTTCAAAATCAGGGTGGAAAAGTATAGGTGCTGTTGTCAACATTTCTTTAATTTTGTTAACTGCATCTATTCTTTCTTTTGTCATTTCAAATGCTACTCCTTTGGCATAAAGTTTGTAAAGACTACGGGTAATGGTCCCAAAGTTGGGGATGTGTGCTCTGTAGTAACTTGCAAATCCAAGGAATGAACTCAATTCTTGTTTGTCTTTTGGGCAAGGTTTCTGCAGTACTGCTGCTACAGCATTTTGATCCACTGCTACCCATAAACCTGATACACGGTGACCTAGTGCTTTGCATTCTTCAAATCCAAAGTGGCATTTACTTAGAGATATTGTCATTCCCATGGATTTAGCTCTTATAAGTATTTGTTCTATTGCTTGAAGATGTTCTTCCCAACTGGTATGAAAAATGATAAGATCATCAATGTATACTTTCAACCATCCTTCTCGCAATTCTTTGGAAAATTCTGTGTCCATCATTCTCTGGAAGAATGCAGGAGCATTTTTTATTCCAAATGGCATTCTAAGGTATTCATATATTCCTAAATGACAAATGATTCTTAGGTATTTTCTGCTATTTCTTTCTACTATGTTCTGATGGAAACCTTTCATAATGTCCATGAGAGTAATGAAGCTTGCTCTAAAAAGGTTTGTTAGAGACTGGTCTATGCGGGGTAGTGGATATCTGTCTGGTGTAGTATACTGATTCAAAGCTCTGAAGTCTCCACATAATCTAGATTTATCGTTGTGCCAAGCTATTAGGACAGGTGTTGTCACATCTACCTCTTCATCACTAGCTACTTTTCTTATAACTCCCATGCGCAGTAGTTCATCAATATGTTTTTCTATTTCTTTTCTGCTTCTTGGACTAGCTGGATATGCTCCTTTCCTTAGTATAGGAGGATAAGGTTTATCTATTGTAAGTTTTACTGTAACTGGGTGGTTCTCAATTACCCCAAGACTTTTTTCTCCTAACCCAAATTGGTCTTTGTATTTAATTACCATTTTAATTATATCTTCTTTTTAGGTGTGAGTGAGGTGTGGTCCAAAAGAAGCTTCTAAGATTTTGTTTCTTATGTCATTTACATATTCAATTTCTGGTGAATCTGTAGTAATGGTATCTTTTTTGATTGACAATATTTCTTTATGTTGCATTAAAGCAAATTTTACACTTTTATTATTGTTGCCAATAGTGAAATATCTTTCCTTACTGTGAAATATGTCAAATCCATAGTGGCTTAAATTCTCTGCGCCTAATATAAAGTATTTGTTATTTGCATTTTCCATTACTACAAATTCAGCATTTATTCTGATTGATTGTTTTGTATGCGGGAATATTACTGGTAGACTAATTACTCCTAAAGCTTGTAGTTTACTACCTACTCCTGAAAATTTTACATGACTGCTTGGCATGATTTTTTCTTGCCAATCGGGGATGATTTCTGATAAGAAATGTTTTCCAACTATTGAGCAAGATGCTCCACTGTCCAGGAGGATTGGTACTTTACAATTATTTATTATTGCTCGAGCCATGGAATGATGGCCTAATGTATGTGCCATTCCTGCTGCTGGTTTAGATTTCAATAGTCTTGCGTCTACAATATTCCCCATTTGCATATCATCTTGCCATGAGTGAGGAATGTCAGCTTCAGCTTGTAGTATATTGATATCTTTTTCATTTGTGTTATGAATATCAATCATGCCTATATGTTGGTTAAGTTTCCTGTCCTCTGTTTCTGATTCAGTGTCCTCAGATAATTGTCCTCCTTGGAATTCGTATTCATCATTTAACTGGTCACTTTCATCACTATATTCTTCAATCATGTTTATTTTCTGATTTTTACATCCTTTCCATTGATGTTTTGGATCTTTGCTGCCGCAGTTTGGACATGCTTTGGGTGGTCTTTTCTCTGACATGCTTGGTTGGGCTTTTGTACTAAATGAGCTTTGTACTTTGTCATCTCTGAAAGGTGTTTTATTTTCTGTAAAAGGTCTTCTTGGTCTATTCCCATATCTTTTCTTAGAAATAATACTTGTATTCTCAAAAATGTCTTTGAAGACGAGTAAGAACATATCCCACTCATATGGTTGATTGAGTTGACTTTTGATTGCATTTCTAACATCACCATCAACTTTGTTCAAAATTTTATTTACTATTCTGTCTTCTGATGCATCTGGGTCAAATGCGGCTATTCTCTTTTTCTGCTTCAATGACCATGCTGTAGAATCTGAATGTATGTTAGCGTCAAATTTTTCTTTCATGAATAAATCCTCCATATTATTTCGCCATACATTATTTCCAAATCTTTTGTGGATTTCTTCTTTCCATTGGTCCCATGTCATGGACCCTTTACTTTTTCTCTTGTCTATGTACCATTGTCCTGCTGTCCCTGTAAATGCTGTGCTCAAGTGGCTTACTACAACTAAGGGGTCCATTTTCATATCTGTAATCAGAGAGTCACACCAGTCAATATAATCATTGTGGTTGTATTCTCCGTCTCCACTGAATTTTTTCCAGTCTCTGCCTGTTGGCCATAGTTTACTCATTTGTTTTGCAAGTTGGTCTTCCCTTGTTGCTTCAGACATGACTGTATGTACTGTGTCTTCTCTGACAAAATTCTTGACAGGGTTAAGTGAAGGGGGTACTGTATCTTCTCTTACATATGATCTTTCTCTTGCTTGAGATGTTTCTTCTCTTACAGATTGTCTTTCGCAATTTATTGGGCTTTGTAATTGTAACTGGATTGTTGTAGGTTCTTTGTAACTCACCGCTCTTCCTTGCATGTCTATTGTACTTTGCCTGAATCTGTCTTCACTTCTGAGTGATTGATCTATTCTTTGGTCATCTCCGGATGTCATTTCAACATTTGTGTTTATCATTGCTTGAGTTGTAGGAGATTTAAATGTTGTCCTAGTATAGTTATTCTTATTGTTTGTTTTTAGTTCTTGGATTAACAACATTCTTGCTTTATTTGCATCTTCTTCCATTTGATGTAATTTTTGTTGTATTTCCATATTTTTATCTACTGTCTTAGTATATAATGTTTCTTGATTTTTGAGCAGTTGTTCCGTAAGGTTTTTAATTTGTATTTCTTGTTGTTTTAGCAGTTCTCTTTGTGATTGTTCATGGTCAATCTGTATATTTTCTTGTAATGCGTGATAAGATTTCATCATGCTGCTTTCAAATTGTTGTTGTTGTTCATTTAAATTTTCTTTAATCTTGGTTATGGATTTATCGTCTTTAATTTCTTTAATTATTGTATTAATGTGGTTTTCATGTTTTTCAAATTTGTCTAGTAGAGTTTCAATTTTGTTATATGGATCTTTAATTGGTAATTTCATTTGTTTATCTAATTTTATTTCTAGTTCTTTCATTGCTATTTTTAACTCTGCTAAATCACTTACTATTGTATCACTTGTGTCTCTAATTACTAATTTATTGTCATTCTGTGATTGGGACATTTTATATATTGTGTCTTGAATCTTTTTCTCAGATGTATCTGATTTTGATACTATTCTTTTTTCACTTTCTGATATGCGTGTGGCTATTTGATTTGCTAGACTAGTGATTTGTTTAATCATATTTTGTTCTGAGTTTGTTAGATTTATTTCTGTAAATCTTTTGTGTAATGCTTCTCGAATTTGTAGTGTGATAGCTTGTGTCTTATTCAAGCTATACATAGGTGTCACTTCTGATTTTCCTATTTCACTAGTATGTGATGTTGACTCACTCTCTTCTTGATGCTCTCCTACTATCTCTTTCTGTTTTCCTTTTCTCTTATCAAGAATTTCAATTTTGTTTTCTTTTACTTCTTTTTGATTTTCTAATTTAATGATTTCTTTTGTTACTTCTTTGAATTTGTTCATAATATCATCATAAGATGACTTATGCAATTGGCAATTTACTTTAAATTCCTCTACTCTCACTTGCTCACTTTGTTCCCATTGGTTTTTAAGGGAATTGAGGTTTGATTTCACTTGTTCAACACTTTCATATATTGCATAAGTTTTTCTTCTAATAAGATCATCTAAGTCTAGACAAGAATTAGAGGCTGAAAGTATAGAAGAATTATTTGAATTCAAGTCTGGTTGGTTGAACAACCTTTGGTTTATTACCTGTGTATTTCCATCCTCCTCTAATTTCATAGATTCTACTGATGGGGACAACAAATTCTTAGTGTTATCTATATCCAGAGGTGGTGCAGTGAAAATTGTGTTAGTCTGGAGAACTGATGGGTGATCATGAAAGGAAGAAATAGGGGGAGGGAGAATACTTACTATTCTCTCTCCTTCCCCTTCCCTTTTGGGTCTGGGTCCTGATCGTCCTTTTTCATCCTTTTTACTACTAAGATCATGTCCAATAAGTTGGACGCATTCTCTGCTAGTTCGTCTATCTCCTCGTCCCTGGCACGTTTGCGACGTTGGCTGGATGGTCCTGCTGATCGTGGTTGGTCGAAAGGTTCCATCGTCCTGGGATTGAGGTGATATGGGTTGTAACCCGCTACTTCCTCTACCTTCTGACGGTGACGAAGCCCTCCCAAGAAGTCCTCCATCTCTTTGTGAGCTTCCTTCGCCATACCCAAGACTTTCCTGAAGTTCGTATTGTTGTTCGCAATGCGGGCTTCGTCCAGATTTCTCTTGAGGTCGAGGATTGCCTGACGGAGTCGGGCTTCCTCGGCGTCTCGAGTCTGCTGGTACGACTGTTGTGGTGGAGGAGGCGGAGGCATGGTGTTGCTCGCTCCAGGGGTAGCTGGGTGTTGATGGACAGGGAAAGGGTGGGTTTGGTAGTTTGGGTTGGGGCTGTAGATCGGTGAAGGAGCTGGTGGGTACTGTTCTACAGGGGCTGCCAGGTTCGGGTGATAGTTGGGTTGGTGATGATATCCTGCCTGTTGTTGTTGGGTCTATTAATGGTGAATTGGTTTTTTTGTTAGCTTCTTTTTCTTTAGCAAAGGTTTCGACCAATTTAGCGTCTGGCTTACCTGAGGCTGGTAGGGGTTCGAATAGTTCCCCCACCGGGGTCCTCCTTGTGCCCCTTGAGACTGGTTCGACGCTTCGTTTGCTCTTATGTGAGCTTCAGGTGCTGCTTGAGTCTGTTCGACTCTGTGCGCTTGTTGCTCTATTAGACATAATTTTAGTTAGTTTGTTTTTGTTTTATTTATTGAGAGAAACGAAGAAAAATTTAGATAGGAAAAAAAAAATTTTATGAAATCGGTCGATCCGTGTTTCGTTTGTGGGATGATGGAAAAGAGATGGGCAGAGTATTGTTGTCAGTTACTTTTATTGTTTGACTTTTTGGTTTTAGTTATATTCTGGTGGCTTACGTTGTCTGATTACTTGTTCGTTTGGTTGACCTTCACCTCGGCTTGCGTTTCGTGGTTCGGTAATTTGATTATTTGCAAGTCTTTGAGACTCGCTTCGATCTATTTCGGTATGGTTTGAACTTTGTGAGTCGATTTCGATATTTGCTAAAGGATCGCCTGCTGGGGTTGTAGTCGTAGAATCGATGACGATCGGTTCTTGCGTTGTATTTCCGTAGGCATCTTCAAATTCAATCACTGTTCCATCTAATGCTGGTGTTGATTGATGTGTCCTATGTTGAGTCGTGCCGTGGTTTGCTAGGTCCAATGAATCGAACAATTGTGGGAATGACACTAAAACGATTCAAAAAAAAAAATTTTTTTTTCAATGAGATTAAGGATATAGGTAGAAAGGAAAACTGAAAAAGAAGAATTTTGAAAACGAAAAATGGGATTTATATAGATTTGAAATAAGGCAAGGAAAAACTATTACTTTTAATATAAAAGACGATATTAAGTATCTTTAAAAGTTGTTGGTATTTTATTGAGTGGATTAACTTTGAGTTATTGTTTGATGATTGTTCTGAGGGATGATTTAATCGAAATTCGTTCCTCCTTTTATAGTTGTGGTTGGTTCGATCGATTTCTTTGTTTTCGATTCGTTTTAATTTCACTTGTAAAATATTTTTTTTTGTGTTGGTTCTTTCTAATCTGTTTGGTTGTTATGAATTTATGCAACTTTTAACTTACTTTTCGTTTTGATTGTTCTTTTGTATCTTGAGTCGTTTCTTTTGGATTCTTCGTTGTATGGTTTCTAGTTGTTCGTATTAGTTTTTTTTTTTTGAATTTGACAGATATGAATTGAGGTAATGTGAGTACTTTGATTAATATTTTGATGAATTTTTGAAGTTCTTAAACTTACTTTGTGGCTTGTTTAAATTGAATTTAATATATTTCTATTTGTTCCTTCCTTTATTTTAATATTTCTGTTCCGATCGGCGATTTCAATTAAAAAAAAATTTTGAAAAAATTTTTGTTTCCTATTCCTCGGTCGTTCTTCTTTGTGATTTCTCGATTCGTTCGTTCGTCCAGTTTATTATCCTGGATTTGCGTTGAGGTTCGATTTGTTGAATTTTAATGATTTGATTTTATGATTTATTTTATTTTAATTTTTTTTTCGATGTATATGTAAATTTCACTCGGACTTCTTTACTCGGTCCTGGTGGTTGGTATATGTAATAAGTAATACTAATAATTATTTTCTTTTATAATTTATGTAATATATATATTATTGTTTTTATTAAAAAATTATTGATGAATGAAAAAGAAAACTTTTCTGGGATATAAAACAGAGATTTTTTTTTTTTATATATATTCTAGTTTATTAATTTCTCACACTTTGTGAAGTTTGAGGTTTGGGTTTCAACACGATGAGGCCCCCAAATGTGAGGGTTGTGTATCCTTTTGGGTACTCAAGGCTCACTAATTTTAAATTTATATATTTAGATGTTTATAATTTTATTTATTTTATTTCAAAGTATAGTAAATACAAGGATAATATTGTAATATGAGGAAGGGAGGAGAGAAATGGAAGTGATTAATTATATTTAAATATTAATGTAATGAAAGCTGGATCCAAGGCTTTCCCTTAATCCTTATTATTACAGATCAAGGAGTGGTTAAGATCACTACTCTGGTTGTTCTTAAAGTCACCAACTTGGGGTTGTTCTTAAGGTCACCAACCTAAAGTGCTTCTTAAGGTCACTAACCTAGAGTTGTTAAAGGTCACTAACCTGATTGTATTCTACTTAGGGGAAGTAGAGGATCCTGATGAAGAAAGGGAATATAACTTACTGTAGAAGGTGAGCTCTAAAGTATATGAAGTGTTATCACTAGTCTTTAATTATAAGACTCTTGATTAGATGCTTCAAAGGAACTAGAGTTCTTTTTAAAGTAATTGTTATATTGATTATTCCTTGGGGGTCTTTCTCTGAGGTTGAGAGGGAGGGTTTATATATCTTTCCTTCTTAACCTAACTTTTATTATATTTGTTTGTATCATTATTTTGGTTTGCCTGCTGATTTCCAATAGTTATTGGTTATGGTTTGTTAAGGTTTAAGCTTATTATATATCTTATCTAATATAAGCATATTCAACTCTTGATACTGAGTTATGAGATGTTATTGTGTTTTATGGTTTTTTACATATAGGTTACATGTTGTGTTTATTATGTTCCTATATGTAGTTAAACATATATTAACTCTTGACACTGAGTTATGAGATGTTATTATGTTTATTAAGTTATTACATATATATTACATATTGTTTTCAGTGTATATATATATGTAATTATGATTTTACAGGCTTATTGTATCTTTAGTCATCCTTTGAGTACATGTACATGTGCTCAGGGTTGACACCCCTGCTCTATCAAACCTATATGCAATGCATGCCCTTTTTTAAGGAATTCAGTGGATGAGGTACAAGTCATTTAGTCTTGAAACTTTTTGCGGTTTTGCAACATTGCTGAGCAGGCACTTGATCCTCCTCCCTAACCCCCTATCCTAGTGTCAACCGGAGTCACTGGGGAGAAAGGGAGTTGCTTTTGGTGTGAGGCAACAGCAGTGAACCTTACCAAGTTATTGGATTGACGGGACAAGTTTTTGTTTGAGCTAAGAAGAGTTTGAGATACTGTCTTGGAAGGTTTTACCTAGCCAAACCCTTTCATGGGTTTGAACAGATCCGTAGATGAGATTTGTTGTAAGTCATTGCCTTCAGTCTTCATTGTCGCCTCCGTCCCTTGCTCCGTGGCTTGCTCCTAGGTTTGGAGTCTGTAGATAAAAACAAAAATGTACAAAGTGTTTAGTTTGTAGGATATACTCTGCTAGTATAGGTAAAACTTTTGGTGTATCTAAAATTTTCTTAGCATTGTTCCAGTTAACTTTGATGCCCTTTTCTTTGATTTGAGCTCTGATTCTTTTTCTTGCTTTAGAATCTTGCCTGCAATATAACAGATAATGATGAGTGTTCTCCGATATTCCACATGTTTCACATGTTGATGATGTAGATAGGTTTCTTTTGTGCAGATGAGAATTGAGTGGGCTGAACCCTGCTTGTAACTGAAAAATTGCTGCCATGCTGGATTTTTTGAGAGTCGCCAAGCTTTCTGCTCGTCTGTTTGATTTTGTTGTGTACTTGTTTTTTTCCTGGTCTAAAAGGGAACTCTTGAACATGAAAATTTTTGTTAGTTTGTCTTTTTAGACTACCTATACTTGATGGTAGTGTCATGGGGTCTAGTTGGTTAGTTGCTGCTTCTCCCGCCAGCCAATCTGCTGATTTGTTTAGTTCAATGCCTTCATGGCCTGGTGTCCAGAAAAATCTTATCATTGTGTTTTCCAGGAGTTTTTTCAATGTTGTTCTAATTTTTATCTGCCTGCCTTGGAATATCCTGTACCAGACATATTACCCCTTGATTATCACAGAAGATTGAGAGATTTTTGGGTGCTGGGTGTTGGTTTTGGAATATGACATTTGCTAATTTGGCTGCTAGAAGTAGCCCTAGTAATCTGATTTGTGATTTGAGAAGTTATCTTGATGTATGATTGCTTGTGTTCTGCTGTATGTGTTGGAAACTGCTGCCAATCCTCCACCTTCTTCCTTTGTCGATCCATCTGTAAAAATGATAACTGCCTTCCTATTCTTTTGCTCATCTTTGATTTGATTTGGTAAGTTTTTGAGTACATCTTCCTTCTTTTGATTGATATCAAAAATTCTCCTATTCCTTTGGTCCATGGTGCTATTGGATGTGCATAAATCATTTCTATTTCTTCTTTGGTAAATTGTACTAGTTTGTTGTATTGAAGTATGTCTTGTATTGGGCCTGGATGTGTTTTGGGTTGGTGTGATAGTTCGTGGCTAACAAAAGATCTTGTAGGGTGGTTCTCCCGCGTTGCTAGCCTCTTTAGTATAAAAAGATGGTGCCTACGTGTAGCTGTCCACAGGAAAGGCGGAAGATACATGCCGTGATTCATCATATCATTTTATGTTCCCCTGAAGGCACCGATTGCTATTCTGTTTGCACTAGTATGAATTTGTTCTAATATTTTATTAGGTTCATAGCTGGAGAGCTGTAACGCCAGATATCCGGGGCTTTGCCTCAAGTGGTGTCCCGGGACACCGGGTAGCAAGTGCCTGGTGCGGCCCACACGCTTGATCACGCACGCTTAACAAAAAGATTTACGTTACCAAGGTGGAGATGCTCTAAGTCCCTTGCTGGAGCGGATGGTACGAACGCCAGCAAAAGGGCTTCATTTAAATTCTGACCTCCTTTGTCACTGACGTCCAGAGCAAACCTTTACCAATTCACTAAGCTCTTGTATGCTCCTAGCTGTGTATTGATCTTGATCTTTCAAGCTCGTGATCATGATCCGTAGTGGGATAGAAGTGATGTATTGTAATGGAGAAGTGGAGGTGAATCAAAGTCTTCAATATAATTTTTCAAAGATGAGATAACCTTGTAGTACACTACAGTTAGATATGAAAATTTGAAAGCAGGGTGTTAAGCAGGCATATGTACATAGATAGATAGTCCTCGAGTGCATCTAACTCAAGGGAAATCATTTCTTGCTTGCAGGCCGCGAATCTACTGACCATCAACTTTGTGTAGAGGCATTCACCTTTATGATGATGGGCTTAAAGTATCAGTGAAGAGAATTTTACACTCCACAATTTACACTCAATATAGAGTGCAAAATTGCATGAGTGTAAAAATATACATACATTAGGGCAAGATAGAATTTTACACTCAATACGGCATGATATCCGGAGTGCAAATAATTAGGTATAAAAAAAGAGTGTAAAGTTGTACCTTGGCCATCTATACTTACCACTTTACACCCGAACTATTTACACTCCAATTCGAGTGTAAAAAAAGGGGGTGCAAATTTCTTGTAAGAGCCCCACATTTCCAATTGTACCCTCAATCGCTATACACTCCAATTGGAATGCAAATCCCCGGACTGCATTTTTTCAAAAGCCCACCCCAAAATTACAAATTTGCACGCGAAGTCAAGAACCTCACCAGTCGGCTATGGCTCTCACCGGACAATCCCTCCGATCGGCCTCTCCCTCACCACCACATACCCCTCTACCTGCACTAACCTTCCGTAACATCAACCATCACCACCCCCATATCGATGACACCCCTCACACCTACCTCTCGTCCATCCCTGAAGATCACGTACGATTGGTACCACAATTAAGCTTACCTACAAAATATTGTTCCGAATCCAGCTGAACCACGAACGGGCCTAATCGAACTGACCTACTCTTGAAATATCCGAACTGATCTACTCAAGAAGTGGCCTATCTGAAGACATCAGCAAGATGCCGTGGACCATCCAGTGTCCACCCACAATCCGACTGGGGAGATCAGCGCCTGCTCCAGATTCATACCCTCAAGAATCATCAAAACAAGATGATTCACTCCCGATTCCCCATCGATTCAACAGTTCTTATCAATTGAGATCTCATCAATCGGACCACCTCTATCACGACTGTTCCCCAACTACCCAAATCTCCCTAATTCAAATCTTCCACCAATTATACCAATCATACAACTTCTACCAGTTCTACCAAGCCTTCAATCGTATCTTAATCGCTACCATGTCTGAATCAGTGTCCGAATCCGCCAGCTCATCCTCAGAGTCAGGGTCGTATGTGTTCTCATCATACGCAAACAAGACTGATGGAACCTCATTGACCC